>WNWK01005036.1:0-128146 GCA_009830355.1 Cherax destructor | reverse complement strand
GAAAACCTAAAATAATTGTTCCTATGTACACTATTACTTTTACATCAAGATAGAGTTAAAGGTGGTTTTCTTCTATGTTTTTGAGAGCTTTACGCATTTGTAGTCCAGAGTTCATAGATGAAGAAATCTCTAAAATTTATGAAATAGCTAATGTTTTAAAAATACCCAAGAAACATAATTGATAAATCTTTAAAAATAGCTAGAAATACTTTTACAATTCAAAAAGGGACAACCAACCTTATTCAACCAAAAATATGTTTTCTCCCTTACCATGAAAACTTGGTTGATATGCCTTCTTTTCTTAAGAATTTTAATATCAAAGTTGTATTTAAAAATCTTGATACAGTAAAAGACTTTTGATAAAAATTTCAAAATGCTGACGGATGTGTCTATAAGATTCCCTGTAAAATATGCGATAAAGTTTATTATGGTCAAACTGGTAAAAGTCTTGAACTAAGATTAAAACAACATAAATATAGCATTAGAACTGGACAAGATTCTAATGCTCTATTTATTCATGTGAGAGACTTTAACCATCCAATTGATTTTCAAAATGCTGAGAAGGTTGTATCAAGCAAGCCATTTAGAAAGTTTATAAGAAACTGAACCTATGGAGCTAATAATTGGTCTAACAGGATTACCAGGTTTGTGTGTTTTAATTAATCCATACATATAAGGTAAAGATGGATTAGTGGAAGTAAATTTTTTAATTAATTCATCTTTGCCCTTCAATAGATACTTTATTGTTTTATTGAAATTGCTGTTAACATTTTCTAAGGGATTCTTTCTAAGTTTAGAATAGGTTTCAAAATCATCTAGGAGGCTATTCATTTTATCTTGGTAATCGGTTTCTTTCATAATTCCTTGTTAAATTAAATAGCTTAGCTCATTCTATAAATTTTACTGTTGAATTTGAAGTAAATAACTCATTGCCTTTCCTAGATGTTTTTATTATTTAGGGTAACATTGATTTTAAATTTAAAATTTACAGAAAACCTACAAATAATTGTTCCTATGTACACTATTACTCTTCACATCAAGATAGAGTTAAAGTGTCGGTTTTCTTTTCTATGTTTTTGAGAGCTTTACGCATTTGTAGTCCAGAGTTCATAGATGAAGAAATCTCTAAAATTTATGAAATAGCTAATGATTTAAAATACCCAAGAAACATAATTGATAAATCTTTAAAATAGCTAGAAATACTTTTTACAATCCAAAAAGGGACAACCAACCTTATTCAACCAAAAATATGTTGGTTCTCCCTTACCATGAAAACTTGGTTGATATGCCTTCTTTTCTTAAGAATTTTAATATCAAAGTTGTATTTAAAAATCTTGATACAGTAAAAGACTTTTGATAAAAATTCCCAAAATGCTGACGGATGTGTCTATAAGATTCCCTGTAAAATATGCGATAAAGTTTATTATGGTCAAACTGGAAAAAGTCTTGAACTAAGATTAAAACAACATAAATATAGCATTAGAACTGGACAAGATTCTAATGCTCTATTTATTCATGTGAGAGACTTTAACCATCCAATTGATTTTCAAAATGCTGAGAAGGTTGTATCAAGCAAGTCCATGGTTGAGAGTAATATAATAGAATCATGTTTCATTAAAAGTAGTTTTGAAAATAATATGAATATTTCTTTTGGTTTATATAAATTGGATTCATTTATAATTAATAAAATTTGGGAAGAATTTAATGATAAATTGGACTAATCTTAATTCTTGGGAAGAGTTTCAGGTCCTTTCTTATGTTCCTCTTCACAGAGTCGTGAGATGTTACGCTACTGTGAGGTGTTGTCTTTGTTAGTGTGATGTGACTGTGAGGTGTATTCTGCCTCTTTATAAGCCTTCTTTCATGTTTCCTTTTATAGTTCCTTGATAATGTGAGTAGTCACGAAAGCGCTTGGAATTCTTCTATTTTTCATAGTGGTTGTTTTGCATATTTTGATATCACCTGTTTACTGTGATCTTTTGCATATATATATATATATATATATATATATATATATATATATATATAATATATATAATTATATATATATTATATAATATAATTTATTTTTATATGTTGTTTATTTTTATATATTTTATATATATATATATATATATATATATATATATATATATATATATATATATATATATATATATATATATATATATATATATTATCTCAGACAAGCTGAGATAAGTCAGGCACTTTTTTCCAGCCTCGGGGTCGTCAGGAAGTGGAATAACTTGAGCGACGAGTTGGAGGTGGACTCTGCATTCAACTTTAAGAATCAGTTTAATAGGTTCAACAGCGTTACATCAAGAGCACATGAGCAGTAACATCACTGCCGGTTCACACCAACAGCAGTATGATAACACACCACCAGCATCCTAACATCAGCGTTACAATGGTAAAATCACAACAGAAGCAGAATCACATCACAAAGCAGCAGTATCACATTACATCATCAGCATCACATAAGTCAGCAGAAGCTTCACATCAGCATAAATAACTTCACAACAACATCAATATCACAATAATATTAACATCATATCACAAGAGCATCACATACACAACAGCAGGATCACAGGAGCCCACAAGGTTGAGGTCGTCCTTTGTGGAGGTCAAGACGCCACACCACCACTACCTCCACTGTCACGACATAACCCGCCCACACCCACACTAACACTACCCTCCCCACACCCACCATCACTACTCTCCTCACACCCACCCTCACTACCGTCCCCACATTAACACTACCTTCCTCACATCCACCTTCTAACCTCCCAACATCCACCCTCACTCTACCCTCCCCACACCCACCCTCACTACCGTCCCCACACTAACACTATCTTCCCCACATCCACCCTCTAACCTCCCAACATCCACCCTCACCCTTCCCTCCCCACACCCACCCTCACTCTAACTTCCCAACACCCACCTACCCTCAAGCTTCCTTCCACACACTATATACTAGTTTTTGCCCACCCAATCCACACCCAACTTCCACTCTGCCCACCCAACTTTCACTCTGCCCACCCAACTTTCACTCTAACTGATTTCAAAGATTTACTCTCGCAGCCCAGCCCGAGGCTCCTCTTCCCGGAAAACTGTCCAGTGAAACAGGCTGTTGCTGCCAGGAGCCTGTATTATGATTATTATTATTATTATTATTAGTATTATTATTACAGTAATAGGGAAGTGCTAAACCCGTAGAGGTCACAGCGCCAGGGGAATGGAAAGCAATCACATTCCATCCAAGGAAAAGGACAGTAATCCCAATTCTTTGGATCAAGAGCCCTTGAAAGGCATCACCTTAAGGTGCCAGGAACTGTAGATCATAACCCAGCTGGTTTGACTCATCTTTCAAGAACTTGTCCAGTTTCGTCTTGAAGACTTCTTTGTTAAAGAAAAATTTTGTATTTGCTTGAAGAACGTTGGAAAGTCGTGAACTACGGATGTTGACAATGTTCTTGAATTGTGCCTCTGGTTCCCTTGCTTTTAACTTTCTTCCTACAGTTCTCACATCAATAAGTTGTTATAGCTGAATGGGTCTCTGACCTTTAGTATTTTCCATGTAAATATTATCACGCATCTCTCTTCCTCGTCTCACTTAAGTACATTAAAACTGCTTAGACGATCTCCCAATAGTACAAATATCTTACTGATTCTATGCAGGCCATGAAATATCTCAGCATGTTTTCTGCCTCAAGTATCTATTCTACCTCGATAAGGAACTCTAAAGATAATATAATATTCTAGACGAGAGAACACTTATACTTCGAGTGGTTTCTCTTAATTCGAAATCTCTATAAACAAAGCTGTCATTATATTGGCCTTAGACATATTTACTTTGTGTTCTCGAAATGACAGATCTTCATACATCACTGTTCTTAAGGTTTTTATTTCTCTTCTGTTTTATGAGAAGGTCTGACTTGTGCTGTGTACCTGAGTTTGTTTTAAGTTCTTCGTTCTTTCAGTATCTAAACAGATGGAATTTGTCACCGTTAAACGTCACTTGTTTCCTTTCATAAGTGGATGATTTACCATAACTAAATCTAGGTTTTCTGTGCCTTCTACTGAGGCAACTGTTACAATAATTATATCATCGTCCGCGGAAATATACACGAAGCAGTAATTAGGGTTTTTGTCTGTCCGCTGTGAGAATGATAAACAGTTAAGGTGCCAGTACAGTGTGTTGAGGTACTGAACCTTTTGCTTTGCTCAATATATATATATATATATATATATATCCCTACTTTACTAGTTATACTTTTTTTTTTATAGGTTATTACTCAATGGTCATAAAATCCGCACACACTTGCCTCTGCATTTTTTTTTTAATTCCTCTATGATTTTATCGCAGAGGTCCGTCTTTTGCGATAAGCAGGATCACTCCCGCCGCAAAATCATTTTGACCTGGAGTGTGAAGTTTGCTTGTTTTCCATAACACTGACAATCTGCCTTCTAAGTGCACTCTTCCAGAGTAAAAGAAAACTTGAAGCCGGACACAGGAATTTTCTCCACCCAGCCTTCAAATTTCCATCGCCACGAACCAGTTCTCTCTATTCCCGCCCAGCCATCACTCGTCACTTCCAAACCTCCCTAACCAGCTTTAATCTGCCCTACCTACATCAACCAGTCACCCCACCCCCACCCTCCCGTCGCAGCCAACTATCAGTCTCCTTCCCCACTACCTACCAGCCTCCCATGACAGGGAAACATAGCTACTTTCTGTTCCCACAATATAACTATCATACAGAAGAGGGTAGTAGCACACTTCTGATACGTCCAATTTTAATTAAAAAGGAAAAGTGTCTTCCATCATAGCTGGAATAGGAAACAGGTCAGTATATAACCTTGCCGATACTCATGATGACCAGCTCATCGTTTCTGGCTACGCCAGAACATGATGTAATACTTTACTTATGTACATTTGAACATGATGTAATAACATGATTATACCTTAACAAAGTAATACGTTGGTTATGGTCACCTGAACATAATTAATACCTTGAGTATATACACTTGAATATTATGTAATACCTTATGTAAACCTGAACATTATATAATGCTTTGATTATGTACATACCTTGATATACATTTGATGAGTTCAGAGTGTTTTTCTACTCCTAGAGCCCGGCCTTGGGCCAGGCTCGTCTGTAATGCTGTGATTATGCAAACTTAAATATTTCGTAATGCCTTTAGTGTATTTAACCGAATATGATGCAATGGTTTGGATAAGTAAACCAGAAAAATGAACACCTGAACTTGATACAATGTTTTGATTACTTACGTTTTATGTAGTTTACACTGTATTAAAACCTATTGTTTTTCCAGTGCTTTTAACATAAAAGTTATTAACATTATCATTAACCTCCTGCCAACGTTACCAATTTTGACTTATCTTAACAATTTGCTGCTTTCGGCACCAGTTTGTTGATGCTCTAACTAATGTACTTTTATATTACAGATATGATCAAAATATAATCAAAACAATTCTAATTATATTAGTTGTAATTCAATCTTTATTCACAATTCTCCAAAGTAACAAACTGTAGTCACAGCAAAATTTTGACTATAGAGGAAATGTCCCCACTATTTGGGCCGCGAAATGGGTTGCTGGGTTCTCAGTCAGGCACTGAGATACCTCACCACTTTCAGGGTAAGGTGACTCAGCGTGGGAAGAGGAAGGTTGGATTATCCCCGAATATGACGTAATTCCTTTAGTATGAACAAATGAACATGACGCAATGTCTTTCTTTGAACCTCTAAATATGATATGGTTCTTACTGATAAGAAAAAAGAACGAGTCTATGTTGATAAGAATAGGACGAGTCTATAATGACAAGAAAAATGGCCGTGTCTACATTCATAAAAAAATGAACGCGTTTATATTGATAAGGTGTCCGTGGTTCATAGTCTTGACAGAGGTTGTAGTAAACTACGCGCTGGTTATATCAAGATCCTGTTTCTCTTAACAGGAACGATTCCTTAATATGAAATTTTACTCATTTTATATTACGACGTCTTCAAGCACTTGTTAATCATGAATGTTAGTTATTTTAACTGACTTCTGACATTATTATTATTATAATTATTATTATTATTATTATTATTATTATTATTATTATTATTATTATTATTATTATTATGCATCCATAAATGGGTATCTTTAAGAGGTTACCTTATTATTTTTCTTCCTCCAACTTCTCGATTTTATTTCACTCATAACTCGAGAACGTCTCATCAAATCGGTCCTCGTTTACTGAATTATGTACGATAATGAGGAAATTTTTTTTTGGAACAACTGGCATGTTCACGTACCTATGACCAAAGCTGTTGAACCCATTCCCAGCAACCTGGAATCCCTCGGCTAACTTCCGAAACCCTTAATCGGGGAGTTTCAAAGACTCAGAAAGGGTGTCAAAAATACGACGACGATTGGAAGTGAAATTCAAATGTGTGGGTGAAGAATTGACCATTTTTATGTGTAAAATAGTGTGAAATTTTTATTCCTGTAAACCACATTAAATAATTTTCAGTTTACCTCTTCTGAGCGGCTTCAATATTTAAAGGGTGACGCATCTTAGGGCCAGCAAATTACCTACTAATTTTCATTTTCGTGAAAGGCAAATTTGTTGTGGTAAAATAGTAAAAAAAGAAAAAAAAAACTTAGAATCGTATTAATCCGTGGCATAGGTGGAGAATGACTTATCCGATGGGCTTCAAATTTTCACCACTGGTGTGGTTTCCTGAACACAAAACTCACCCTGCCATCGCCGAATTTGCCAATTTTATTGAATAGTTATATTATTTTTTATTCAGTAACAAAAGAATGCTTCTTCTGATTGACTTCAAAATATTATTAAGGATGAATTCTATAAGAAAAATAATACCTCACAAGTTTGGTCAAAAGAAACTTGGAATCAGATCAATTACTGGAGAATGCCTTTAGTAACCAACTTTAAACTTGTATGATGTTAATGGTTATGAGACTACATCTTATGTCAAGCATTTTGGGCACATTCACTAGAGCAACAATGTTCACTTGTCAAACGTCAATGCGGCTTCAAGGAACACGTGATGAACACGTGACGAACACGTGACGAACACCGGAGTAACACCGCAGTAATCCAAGATGTAAACCAGAACTAATGGAGGAGCCAGAAAATAGTCGCACATACCCCACCATCAAGAGTGGTCACTCTTCTTACATAATTAAGCTGATGATATACAGTACTTGTATTACAAGATGGGGAGTGAGATGATGGTTGAGAGATGGAGGACTGGAAAAAAAGGTAAAGAATAGGAGAGATGGAGCTGAGAGAAGAATAAGGAAGGAGAACGAAGGGAACAGAGGAATTAGTCAAGAGAGAAGGGAAAAATAATCTAAGATGATGAAAAGTTTCAGGAAAAAAGGGAAGAGAGATGGAAGAGGGTAAGCTAAAGAGAGGAAAGGGAAGAGAGTGAACAGCAAGAGTAAGGGAAGAAAATTAGGATAAGTTGATGAAGGCAGGGGGGAAAAAATAAACCACAGGTTGATGGAGGAAAAGTATCAGAGAGTGGAAGGAAAGAAATATGAAGATCAAAGGATAAAAATTATGAAACAAGAAAGATAGGAGGGAGAGAGAAAAGAAAGCTAGGAGAGATGGAAGAGTGAAAGGAAGGAGGGATAGGAAGAAATGAAAGTTAGGAGAGGGAGGAGGGAAGAAAGACAGGAGGAGGGAGGAAAAAAAGAAAGGCAGGGGAGCAGGAAGAAATAAAGGTTAAGGAAGAAGGGAAGCAGGTTAGGAGAGGCAGAAGGGAGGAAGGTAAGAGAGATGTGGAATGTGGGTCGTCTCACCTGGGATCTTCTACATGAACAGCAGGGTCGTGTCCAGGGTGTGCCGCGGGAGATGCTGAAGATGTACTCTGATATGAGGCTTCACAGAGGCAGCTCAACAAGGACACGGACAGAAAAGTCTGCACTCATGAGGAGATCGAGTCTCATCAAACTGCTCGGTGATAACTGCCAATTCTATCAACGGAATCACTAAGGTTATATAATTGTATTGGAATTGTTACAGAGTCTGCAGACGATCATCATCATGCAATTTTTGCAGTAATGTCCACAGATTTCAGCATCTTGCAATTGTTGGCGTAATGTCTACAGATCTCAGTACCTTGCAAGTTTTGCAGCAGTTTCGCAGACCTTAACATCTTGGAAGTGTTGAAGTACTGTCTGCATATCTAACCATCTTGCACTTATTGAACCACTGTCTGCTGATCCCAGCATCTTGAAATTGTTCCAAAAGTGTCTGCAGTTCTTCGTATCTCACAACTGCTGTAGGCTGCAGGCGGTATCATCATCTTACAACTGTTGCATCAGTGGTTACCTCACTCAGTTTCTGGCAGTTACCCACTATTCTCTAGTACTTGCACCAGCTACGCGACCCATACAAAGTGCGCCTTATAAAATCATTACTGAGAGCTTGAGAATGTTGCAGACGCATTCACCACCCGTCCAGCACTCTCCTCCCTCCCTCATATGAATGACTGTACTCGTCGTATGGCTGTCACACAGCTTCCTTTGTCCGTATGTAAATTGTTTTAATTACTTTCTCTCAGGCTATTTTCTTACAACGACTACTTCCGTTCCCAAAATGGCTGTTCCACTGACTGTTATATAGACCAAGAGGTGCTTTGGTCGCTGCGCGATACAAGAAAGGCATCCTTGTATCCCATAAGCCCATCCCTCTCTACTTCAATGAGCGCAAAAATATAACAAGATGTAATAAAAGTTTATAAAGCAGCTAAATATCATAACAAGAAATGAAGCTAATCAGAACAGGCATATACAAATTATCGTATAGAAATTAACGTCCATATTACTTCAATAAAAATGGCAAATCGCCACATACACAATCCAGAATCAGTTCGAACCTTCCACTAAATAAGATACACCATCTTTGAAAGTTTAAAGCAAATAAGAGGAGGCATTCTCTAATTATCACACAAGACAAATATTCCAAAATACACCAGCACTATGCACGAAGCTGATCAGATGAGGCATTGGAAACTTATCGTATGAAAACCAGTATATCAAGTAACCCAATTTTTTCAATAAGACTGTTAAATTAGCACCTACACAGTTTATATTGATTGACACTATTCTTTACATAAGATACCCACTGATTAAAGCTTCAAGGAAACTGGAAGAGGCTTTCTCTAGTTGTATAAAAACAATTTGTTTTATAAAATTAGCAAACTGAGGATTACATAACTCTAAATCAATCTGATTTTTTTTTCTTTTGAGAAAAAACACCAGTACCAAAAATGTTTAGACATACAGAAGACACAGTCTATATTTATTGCATAGAAGCCAACAATTCCAAGTTCATTAACTATGTTAGTAAACTAGCAAATTTGCACCTTCACAGCTTTAAACCCAAAAGGTGTCACATTTTTCATAAAATGCATCAGGCATTAATGTTGCCAAAATGGCACCTACATAGAAAACAAAATCAAGAATAGATTTATAAAACTGACAAAAAGGCACCTGCCCATCCCAATACTTTCATAAACCTTTCTCTAGTTGTAGTTCTGTTAGGTAACACACATATGCAACAGTTAGGTCTCTTTATTTCGAAACGTTTCGCCTACACAGTAGATGTCGAAATGCTATTCCCTGGTTTGCCAGGCGCCCGTATGCGGCAGCAGTTATTTGGTTAATGTGCGCCTCGGGAGATGTGTTCGGTATGATGCTTACCACAACATCCTTTTCCTTGAGTGAGTTTTGCAGCCTTTGACCTCTTAGACTGTACTCCATCTGCGGTCCCCTTTGTCTTTCCCCAATCCTCATAATTTTGCACTTGCTGGGGGTTAAACTCCAGGAGCCATTTGTCAGACCAGGCTTGCAGCCTGTCCAGATACCCTTGTAGGCTTACCTCATCCTCTTCAGCTATTATTCTCCACATTAGTTTCACATCATTTACAAACAGGGACACCTCTGACTCTATCTTTTCCGTCATATTATTCACATATACAAGAAACAGCACCGGACCTAGGACTGACCCTTGTGGAACCCCAATCGACACATGCACCTACTCTGACACCTCGTCTCGGACCAACACACGTTGTTTCCTTCCTGTCAGGTATTCCCTAATCCACTGAAGTACTTTCCCTACTACTGCTGCCTGCTCCTTAAGATTTTCAACCAGTCTCTTGTGTGGAACTGTGTCGAAAGCCTTCTCACAGTCCAAGAAGATGCAGGCTACCCATCCCTCTCCTGTCTTACTTCTGTTACCTTGTCGTAGAACTCCAATAGGTTTGTGACGTAGGATTTTCCTTCTTTGAAGCCGTGCTGGTTGTCAGGTATGAGCCCGTTCCTTTCTATGTGCTCCATCACTCTTATCCTACTAATGTTCTCCATAACTTTACATACAATACATGTCAGCGACACTGGTATGTAATTTAGTTCAGCGTGTCTGTCTCCTTTCTTAAAAATCAGGACTACATTTGCTGTCTTCTGCACCTCAGGCAGTTGCTTTATTTCGACAGATTTATTGAGGATTGTTGTTAGTGGCACACACAGTGCATCTGCTCCCTCTATCAGGACCCAAGGAAAGATATTATCTAGGCCCACCGCTTTCGAGGTATCTAGTTCCTCTAGCAGTTTCTTCACCTCCTTCTCGGTTGTGTGCAGTGTGTCCAGCACTTGCTGGTGCACCCTATCACCTCAGTTTTCTGGAAGTCTCTCTGTCTCCACTGTGAATCCCTCCCTGAATCACTAGCTGAGTTCCTCACATACGTCCTGGTCGTTCCCTGTGAACTCCCCTGCTTCCTTCATCAACCTGATTACCTGGTCCTTGACTGTTGTGTTCCTCCTGATGTGGCTGTATATCAACTTTGGGTTAGGTTTGGCATTTGATATTATGTCATTCTCGTATTGACGCTGGGCTTCTCTCCTTATCCATGCATAATCATTTCTGGCTTTTCGACTCAACTCCCTGTTTTCCTGGGTCGTTTGTCTTCTATACTTTAACACACTTGCCTTTGGCCTCTCCACACCTCCGGGTGTGTGTGTGTGTGTGTGTGTTTGTAGGGGGGATAGGGTCAGTAGTCTGTGCGTGCCCGCGTGCATACATATATACGTGGACATGAGAGCTAGATACGCATGATAAAGCATCGGTGTTGACATAGTATTACGGCCGTCAGGTTCGCAGGCAAAGTTTGCCAGCCCTGATATTAAAATTATGCTCACTTTTAATAGCATTAATATCAACTCTGCGTTACAAGCATGCAAGCAACGCTGCGTTACAAGCATGTAATTAAAGCTGCGTTACAAGCACGGAAGCAACGCTGTTACAATCATGCAAGCAACGCTGAGTAACAAGCACACAAACAACGCTGCGTTACAAGCATGTACGCCATAATCAAGTAATAACACAGCTCTTCAGTCATTAACAATATTAACACTATGCAAAATTAGTTATATAAAATGTAATATTCATTTACTTAATACGCAAATGTGTAATATTATTAACTCCCTAGTAATATAACTTCTGACTAAAGTTGACTTGCTTAATTAAAGCTGGCTCTAATGTAATGAAAGATGCACCTAACCTTCAAAAGGGAGCCTTGATGTCTGTGATGAGGCTCTTGATCCAATTAATTGGAGCTATCAATGCTCTTCCTCTGATGTTTTACCATAACCATGGACTTGGTGTTTCTACACAACTGCACCTCAATGATAATTAAAAATATAATGTAATTATGTGGTGATCGTCATGGAAATAAGACACATGTGCAACACCTGGGTGTCTCCAGTGCTAAAAACTAACGCTTACACAACAGATGTCTTCAGTCGAATACATGAAAATATGGCACTGGAGACAGTAGAAGAAATTTTGAGGTGATCACTCTCAGCCATGATAGGAAGTGGTGAGCCCCGCAGCCTAGAGCAGACACTATTAATAAGTTACATATGCAACACCTGGGTATCTTTATTGTGTAGATGTTTCCTCATCCACTGACTTTATCAATCCTATACAGAAAATAAACAGTGGAAGAAAAGATGGGGTAATTTGAGGTGATCGATATATCTTAATAGTATATTGAGATCCTTGTTAACTGTGCCATTTACAGGGTACTGAGATTCTTGTTAACTTCACGCGTTACTGCTATACTGAAATTCTTAACTTTAAATTCTTAAGCCCTCGTCAAATATGCCTCTCAACAATTCCCTTAATGAGTATACTGAGATACTTAGAATCTCTGTCAAGCCGCATGCTAAACAACTTTATGAAGTAAAACATAAGAACACAAGAATGGAGCAACACTTCAGCAGTCCTACTAGCCCATACTAGGCAGGTCTTTCTTAAACCCAAATCCACTAAACAAAAATATTTGCCCAACCCATTTTCAATGATACCCAAGGAATATCATTCATATTATCCATCATATTGCATGCATATCGAATGAAATATGAAGTGACATGAGCACATAAACAGCGTCCCAGCGATACAGTCATGACCAGCGTAACATCACTGGCATTACCCTAGTATCAGGAACTCTGAAAACATGGATTTCATATTTAAATTCTCTACTTTATCTGAACACTTCAGCAGCTCTAAGTAATACAACAGCACAAGAAATTTGTAATGTAGAAATTAAAATGAAGTATTGAATCAGACGAAACTGAGACTTCTGCTTAACGATGTTTCGCCTGCTATGGGGTTTTATCAGGTGTTTACCTGAAAGCGCTACAACGAGCGAAATGTTAAATAAAAGAATTACTCTATGTATTTGTTTCACCAAATTTAACATTCTTTTAAGACTATTAATACTGAAGGAAAGGCACACAATGCAGAACATACTTTGATAGGGACAACATTTTCCTGTTCACAGCTTTCTCAAAAAGCATCCCAATAAATGCTCGTTCTGTAATGTACGTATTTTTTTCACAATTATCAACCGTAGTCCATTTGCATCCATAGTTAGTGCTGACAGCGGTATCAGTCAATGATGACAAGGCAGTTAACACAGAGGCACTTTAACAAAATTATACCATACCCAGGAGTTTGATATGTCTTGTGTGTATAAGGGTAATTAGTTAATGAGTTTACAATAAATTTCTAAAGATACGAATATCAAGAATAATCTGGAGCATGAAATGACTTTTATCGACATTATTGTTTACAGCCTCAGGAGAAGTAATCCCAAAAATAATCGCCTCTGAAGACATTGTTTCTAGGTGTCTAGGAGGCACACACTGATAAACATTACTCACAGAGTGATTTACGGGCGTGCCGTGCTTATAATGGACGAAAGCTCCAGAATATATTTAAGGAATATAACACGATAAGTGTAACTAGACCAAGAATGGACTTTGGGCTGCTCAGTTCTTCAATTGCATGATGCAACTTTTTCACCAAACAGTTGCATTGTCAATTACTGTAAACAAACGCCAGTTTATCGTAATAATATTTCCAGCAATCAGGTACCAGTGATACCAACAGCGGCGTTCACAAAAGCACAAACGAGTCATTACAGACGAAGATAAAGTGGTGGAGATCAACAGCTAAATATACCTACTTCAGAGGGAGCATTAAAGGAGTGGTGTGTGAATCAAAGCTCTGAAGAAAAATAAACCAGTATTGATGTGATAAGTGTGCTGGGAGGAGGTGGGATGTTGGGTGTGTGAGTGATCGGCATCACTATTTTCTGACTAGTTAGGCCTTATTATATCTACTCTTCAATCTGTGTATTGAATTTAACCCACCCACTTTTCAACTACAATGAGACTAAATAAATTCTCTTCACAATCCTGTCTCATCTGTGTCTTCAGCTTCCACCTGTGTGCCCCTGATCCTGGTCCTCTTAATTCAAAGCTTGTCCCTAACTACCCCATCATTTGTTCTTTAATATGTTATAGTAATTGCCTCCCTAGTTCTTCTCTCCTCCAAGTTCGTCAGGTTAAATTCCTTCAACCGCTTCTGATAGTGCATATCTCTCAGTTCTGGCACCAGTCTGGTTGCAAAGCTTCAGACCTTTTCGAGCTTCATTACATGCTAGACCAGGTGTGAGCTCCATGTTGGTGCCACATGTCTGATGGCTTACCTCTCAAATGTTATATTTAGAGATTTGAAGGATTCTTTCCTTAAATTCCTGAAGATACACCTCCCAGTGAGTATACACTAAAGAAACAAATCCATACATGTATGTATACGCTGAAGGCTCAACTGCCCGAGTGTAAATATTGAAGACAAATTCTAGTATATACCTTGAGAACATACCTCCCAATGTGTGTATACACTGAAGACAACTCCCAGTGTGTATAAACCGAATACACAAATCCCAGAATATACACTGACGACACCCCTCCCAGTGTATACAGTGAGAGGGAGGGAATACTGAGACACAGATGCTGGGTGAGGAAGAGAATCCTTGAAGGAGGATAGGAGGAAAAGGAGGGGATGGGGATAGCGATGGGAGGGGATGAGGATGGCGATGAGGAGGGGGATGAGGACGGCGATGGGGAGGGGATGGAGACGGCGATGGGGAGGGGTGAGGACGGCGATGGAAGGGGATGAAGACGGCGAAGGGGAGGGGATGGCGATGGGGAGAGGATGAGGACGGCGATAGGGAGAGGATGAGGATGGCGATGGGGAGAGGATGAGAACGGCGATGGGGAGGAGGATGAGGACGGCGATTGGGAGGAGGATGAGGACGGCGATTGGGAGGAGGATGAGGACGGCGATGGGGAGAGGATGAGGACGGCGATGGGGAGGAGGATGAGGACGGCGATTGGGAGGAGGATGAGGACGGCGATGGGGAGAGGATGAGGACGGCGATGGGGAGAGGATGAGGATGGGGATGGAGAAGGGATGAGGATAGGGAAGAGTGAGCTGATACTTGTTACTGTGAGTCTGGTAAGTTGTGATTGTGTTAAGACTGAAGGATTACTAACAATGGTGATTGGTAGTGGAAGTGACAATAGTAGTGATTGATGGTGGTGACTGGTGTGGTGAACGATAGTAAACTGGTGTGGTGATTGATGATAAATTGTTGAGGTAAATGATGGAAGAATGAGGTGATGAATGATGGAAGACTGGGGTGGTGAATGATGGAAGACTGGGGTGGTGAATAATGGAAGACTGGGGTGGTGAATAATGGAAGACTGGGATACCTGGAGTAGACCTGGAGAGGGTTTCGGGGGTCAACGCCCCGCGGACCGGTCTGTGACCAGGCCTCGTGGTGGACCAGGGCCTGATCTACCAGACTGTTACTGGTGGTGGGGATTGTGAATGATGGCAGACTGGGGTGGTGAATGGTGGTAGACTGTGGGGGATGGGGGTTGCATGGTGGTAATAACTGTGGAAGGCAATCAGGTTCGAGCAAAGGAAGGTGAGGAAAGGTCCAGTTCCCTGGATCAAGGAACCTCTCTTGAGGGGAGTGATGGTGAGTGATACATGTAGTGGTTGATGTTGTCACCAATTGTTGTGATAGTGTAGTGCTGGGTGATGGTGGTAGTTGTTCTGGTGGTGATTTACGATAATGAATTGTGGTTGAAATTAAGGAGGACACAGATGGTGGTTTAGGCTTACTGGTAATGTGAGTAGTGTCTGGTCACCATCAGTCTCACCAGTCCTACCAACACCTCACAATCAATTACTACATAATGTCTGGTTACCATCAGTCTCACCAGTCCTACCAACACCTCACCATCAATTACTACATAGTGTCTGGTTACCACCAGCCTCACCAGTTCTACCAACACCTCACCATCAATTACTACATAATGTCTGGTTACCACGATCCTCACCAGTCCTACCAACACCTCACCATCAATCATCTTCACATATTGTCTGGTCACCATTACCCACACCTGTATTACCAACACCTCACCATCAATCACCACCACCACTATTAATCACCTACCTCATCAAGCACGAGCCACCACCATCAAACACTAACCACGGTTAATATTATTCACCATCATTCTCAGTCACCATAAATTACTTAATAATCACATTATCATCCGACACCACCCCAATTCCCATCATCACTCAATATTATCAGTTACACGAGAACTGATAGTGGTGAAGTGATGGTGGTGTGGTAGTGAAGTGGTGGTGGTAATTGTGGCGATTGTGTTGTTAGATGTGACGAAGGCGGTGCTAGTTGTGGGGATGGTAGTGTTAGTAGTGGGGATGGTGGTGGTAGTAGTGAGGATGGTTGTGGTGGTGGTGGTGGACACGCGAGGCTGTGATAATAGAGAGTGTGGTGGGGAGAGGATCACGAGCAGCCTCCAAGCTACTACCACCATCACGTCCAGCCCACACACCCACACTCCCCTCCACCTCTCCCCACCCCCTTCTCTCTCTCTCTCTCTCTCTGGCAGTACCAAAGGAAGCTGTTATTTACACATTTAAGCCAAGCACAGGACATAAAATTATATACTAGTGTTCTAAGTTAAATTAAACATCATTTAAAAACCTGTTAGTTGATCATTTCAAAAGACTCTCAAAAAACCTGCCCGAAGTCCCCACAAAAACCAAGGTTTTATAACAGCCATGACTAAGTGACAATAAACGAAGAGGATGAGAACAGATTCCAGATGAGGTTAAGAGACTCCAAGCATGATCAGGAATGTGACTTCATGATTTCATTCCCGTCAATTCAGAGTTGAGATTAAGAGATAGGCGAAGACAGAATACAACACATATAATATAAATCTTATAACTTAAGTGGAATATGCAAAACTAGTTAACCTAAAAACTGCTTTCAAAAACCTTAACAAAGATTAATTTAGAATATTATACACAACTCAGAACGTAAGCGAGACAGCTACATCAGGAATATACAGGAGGACTGATCATAAATCTGAACACTAAAATCACTCCATATGAAAGTTGCATGGCAGACGGTGCAACACCTCCAAGTAAAGCCGGGCACGATGAGTACACGAGATAATTCAGTAAGTGTAAATCATCTAAGACTCTTCAACACCCTACTTTCATGCATAAAAGGAATTACTAACATACCCTTAGCTGTCTTCAAGAGGAAACTTGATAAATTCCTGAAGTCAATACCTGATTAACCGGGCTGTAGTGCATAAGCTGGACTGCTGGAGGCGGGCACCAACAGCCTCGTCGATCAGGCCAGTAACCAGGACTGGTCTGGGAGCGGGCCGCGGTGACCCCCGGAAGCAACTATATATGATCTTAACAAAGGTACCCTACGTTAGGCTCATCGTGCAATACTTGTCGCCAGCGTGGATCTTGCACCTAATCAATCACATAAAAACTAAAGAAGATCTAAAAGTTTGCAACGAGAGGACACAGACTACGGAGAGAGACTGAAAGAAATAAACTATAAGCAATAGAAGGACCAGCAAGAACGTGATCTGACATATAAAATATTCAGGAGATTTGATGGAGAAGATAAGGAGAGGCTGTAGGAGATGCAAGGAGTCATGAGATACTGATGGCAGCTAAAGATGCAGAGGCAAAGACCATACCCAATTATAAGAAAAGTTATGATCGGGCCCCTGAAGGTCAGGAATCTATAAAGCTGGTCGATGTGAGCTAAGAGTCGAGGCCAGGAGCTATGAAACCATCCCTATAAAAACTACGAGACGAATACACACACACAGGTGAGTTCCTTTACAAATACAACCTCGTGCAATTGGACATTACTATAATTTTACTGTCTCAAATTGTTCCTTGTTACCTATGATTACACATAATTGTGCAGTTAAACCAATGCTCTATGTCTGAATTTTTGATGAACAAAGGCTAACAAGAATTTAGAGGAACATTAGCATAAATTAAGGAATATAACCGCAATTTAACTAATAATTTTCAAAAGTAAATCGAATTATTGGTGCAATCATTAGGCATCAGCTGGTGTTTGATGAGGATTTAGCTGGAATAACTTGAGTGAGCTCAGAGGGACCGACCAACTGAAAGACATATAGAGAGACAAGGGAACACGCACACAGATACAACTAGATAAAATATTATCTATACAAAAGCTAAGCAGCATAAAAGCGTTTTGAAGATGGCGATAGGCAAACAATTTAGCATTATATATACATGCTTATTATATATTTACACACGCTTATTATATATTTACATATAATTCAGTTATGAGGAAATTACCCCGGATTTTGACGCCGAAGATGATAATTTACTGTACGACCTATATCCATCTGTGGCTTAGGAACTGGGCTCCAAACGGGGTTGAGAGGAGCACATCTGTATATAAATTTATTAACATTTTTATTTCATCTGTTACAGGCAAATTTAAGATAACTGCTCAAAATATCTTATCTTATTTTCACTAATAAGATACCCTGACGTATCATTTAGGTTGATGTACTCGACAGGCAGTGCAACATCCCCCAAATCAAAAGCAAGGATGCCGTTATTACACTAAGTGTCAGAGGCCCAATACTGCTCAACTGTCTCCCAGCATACGTGAGAGGGAATACCAATAGACCCTAGTTGTCTTCAAGAGGGACTGAACAGACACCTGGAGTCAGTAACTGACCAGCCGGGCTGTGGTTCGTACAATGGATTGTGTGCGGCCGGCAGTAACAAACTGCCAGGAGTACTTGTAACCAAGCCTAAGCCTTTGCTACTACATCAGTATGTATATATTGCAATTTCTCCGTAAACGTGCTTACCAATGTTCATGTTATCATAGCAAGTTATAAATTTACTTAACCTTTCACAATCATTATTTACTTATCTAATATTATTTATAATGCTTCGCCCAGACAAACCAAGGTCATATTCAATATCTTCCTTTAAAGTACTTTCTTAACTAGTTTATCAACTTTATCATGTATGATCAATTCACTGAGAGATGAAATCCACGAGAATTGAACATTCTTTACTTTCAGATTATTTAATATCTATACCTAGCTTCTCCAATGAGTATGCGAGTCAAGTGCAGTTCGCAATGACATATCAATAATAATGAAAGAATCAGACTCATTGTCCTGAGTTAACATTAGATGGGAAACAATTAGGTTTGTAATGTAGAAGTCCAGGTGTTAAATTTTATGCCTAATTCAACATGGTTGTTATAATTCTTACCCAGAGAGGCGGAAACATAAAAATAAGAATCAATAAATTATAGAGGATTTATATATTAACACATTGTTAATACATCGTGTCTTATAATTTGTTTATATATGAAAGCAATCTGATTTGTTTTCTTTTTGCATGAGGTTATTTCTATTTATACCTACTTCTTATCTTTCTTCCATCCTCCCTACCGCTCACACACACACCAGTGACCAGCGAAGAGGCAGGAGCCAGGAGCTGTGACTCAACCCCTGCAACCACAAATAGGTGAGTACACACACACACACTGCCTGGAAGTAGAGAAGTTCAAACGAAAAAGAAAAGAGGCAAAGGGAAGAACAGAGAAAATCCAAGGTTCACCAAAGGATGTCAAGCAGCAGCTTAAAAACTGCCAGAGCATGGGGAAAACTACAAAAACTGCCAGAGCATGGAGAAAACTACAAAAACTGCCAGAGCATGGAGAAAACTACAAAAACTGCCCGAGCATGGAGAAAACTACAAAAACTGCCAGAGCATGGAGAAAACTACAAAAACTGCCAGAACATGGAGAAAACTACAAAAACTGCCAAAGCATGGGGAAAACTACAAAAACTGCCAGAGCATGGAGAAAACTACAAAAACTGCCAGAGCATGAAGAAAACTACAAAAACTGCCAGAGCATGGGGAAAACTACAAAAACTGCCAGAGCATGGAGAAAACTACAAAAACTGCCAAAGCATGGGGAAAACTACAAAAAGGCCAGAGCATGGGAAAAACTACAAAAACTGCCAGAGCATGGAGAAAACTACAAAAACTGCCAGAGCATGGAGAAAACTACAAAAACTGCCAGAGCATGGGGAAAACTACAAAAAGGGCCAGAGCATGGAGAAAACTACAAAAACTGCCAGAGCATGGGGAAAACTACAAAAAGGGCCAGAGCATGGAGAAAATTACAAAAACTGCCAGAGCATGGGGAAAACTACAAAAACTGCCAGAGCATGGAGAAAACTACAAAAACTGCCAGAGCATGGGGAAAACTACAAAAACTGCCAGAGCATGGAGAAAACTACAAAAACTGCCAGAGCATGGGGAAAACTACAAAAACTGCCAGAGCATGGAGAAAACTACAAAAACTGCCAGAGCATGGAGAAAACTACAAAAAATCCCAGAGCATGGGGAAAACTACAAAAACTGCCAGAGCATGGAGAAAACTACAAAAACTGCCAGAGCATGGAGAAAACTACAAAAACTGCCAGAGCATGGGGAAAACTACAAAAACTACCAGAGCATGGGGAAAACTACAAAAACTGCCAGAACATGGAGAAAACTACAAAAACTGCCAGAGCATGGAGAAAACTACAAAAACTGCCAGAGCATGGAGAAAACTACAAAAACTGCCAGAGCATGGAGAAAACTACAAAAACTGCCAGAGCATGGGGAAAACTACAAAAACTGCCAGAGCATGGAGAAAACTACAAAACCTGCCAGAGCATGGAGAAAACTACAAAAACTGCCAGAGCATGGGGAAAACTACAAAAACTACCAGAGCATGGGTAAAACTACAAAAACTGCCAGAACATGGAGAAAACTACAAAAACTGCCAGAGCATGGAGAAAACTACAAAAACTGCCAGAGCATGGGGAAAACTACAAAAACTACCAGAGCATGGGGAAAACTACAAAAACTGCCGGAACATGGAGAAAACTACAAAAACTGCCAGAGCATGGAGAAAACTACAAAAACTGCCAGAGCATGGGGAAAACTACAAAAACTGCCAGAGCATGGGGAAAACTACAAAAAAGGCCAGAGCATGGAGAAAATTACAAAAACTGCCAGAGCATGGAGAAAACTACAAAAACTGCCAGAGCATGGAGAAAACTACAAAAACTGACAGAGCATGGGGAAAACTACAAAAAGGGCCAGAGCATGGGGAAAACTACAAAAAGGGCCAGAGCATGGAGAAAACTACAAAAACTGCCAGATCATGGGGAAAACTACAAAAAGGGCCAGGGCATGGGGAAAACTACAAAAACTGCCAGAGCATGGGGAAAACTACAAAAAGGGCCAGAGCATGGAGAAAATTACAAAAACTGCCAGAGCATGGAGAAAACTACAAAAACTGCCAGAGCATGGGGAAAACTACAAAAAGGGCCAGAGCATGGGGAAAACTACAAAAAGGGCCAGAGCATGGGGAAAACTACAAAAAGGGCCAGAGTATGGGGAAAACTACAAAAAGGGGAGGACGGCATAAACCAGTGTGAGCAGAACTGCAATGAGCGAATATGTAAGGGTGAGAAAATAAGCGGAGAGACAATATGGAAATGACAGTGACAAAGGGAAAAATCATAGCTGAAACTTCAACTTACATCAGAAGGACGTTGATCCTAAAGCACTATATATTCAGGTTGAGGAAGGAAGGGTGGAAGAGAGTTAACTGAGAACAATAAAGACGTCTGCGAGGACGAGGAGAATGAGGAGTGGCACTGGAAAGACGAAGAGATAGGGTAGATCAACGAAGACCGGAAAATATCCTTCCTCACTTTAGGGGACGAAGAGAAGAAGTTTCTGAGTGAACAAGATATTTAAAAAACAATGGGTTCTGAAAGGCGAACTATGTGCATCACAAGCCAAAATATTCCATAAATCCCTAGAAACAGGGCACTACCAGATATATGGATAACAACAAATATAATATCAATATTTAAGCAAGAAAAGTGGTAGGTGCCGAAGTGTAGATCTGTATCACTCACGAAATCGTAATGACACGATTGCAAACAAACCATTCCACGGGTGGAGTTCGAACCCGCGGTATGGTTTGTAGATCTGTATCTTTGACAGGACACTAGGAAATGGTGGAGAACCTAGAGAATGCAAACCTCGAACTCGAACAAAGAAATGGTGACTGAGTATGCATAGTCAGAGTATATCGCCGTAGAAGCTTATCAACAGAATGGTGTCAGTGACATATGCGCGCACGAAACACATGAGAAGGGTTTCAGGAGTCTCAACAAAGAATCATTCAGGATTATATACACAATATACATCAGACTTACAATAGAGTATGCAGCAGCTCGCACCTGATCAAGTATATAAAAACCTTCAGAAGTCCAAAGATTTGTAACGAGGCTGGTCTCAGAGCTGACTTATGAGGAGAGTTCTAAAAGAACTTAGCCTGATGACCTTAGGGCAAAGAACCAGAGAAGACACTGTTAAAAACAATACCTTGATGATTTCATAGAACAGACACGATTAGTGTTTTCAAGACGGGAATCGAATACAAGAATTAACTGGAAGTTGAAGATGCAAATGAGTCACAGATATGGGATGTCTTAGATGAGGAGGTGGGAGCAAAAACCAAACACTGTTTATTAGTTAGATAAGAAAAGGATCACAAGGAAGGAAACACTGAAATCAGTCGGATGAGGCTGAGGCGAAGCCTGAACACTCGATCCATATACTTAAACACACACTTACATAAACACACACTTACATAAACACACACACACACACACACACACACACACACAGAAGGGACCACAGAAAGACGGAGAGGTAGGGTCCACTATCAAGTGTTACACACAATATATACAACCGAGGAAGAAGTGAAGAGGCTGCTAAGCGAGCTAGATACCTCAAAGGCGATGGGACCGGATAACATCTCTCCATGGGTCCTGAGAAAGGGAGTAGAGGCGCTATGCGTGCCACTAACAACAATCTTCAACATATCTATCGAAACAGGGCGACTACCCGAGGTATGGAAGACAGCAAATGCAGTTCCAATTTTTAAAAAAGGAGACAGACACGAAGCATTAATCTACTGACCACTGTCACTGACATGTATAGTATGCAAAGTCATGGAGAAGATTATCAGGAGATGAGTGGTAGAGCACCTAGAAAGGAATGAGCTTATCAACGACAACCAGCACGGTTTCAGGGATGGGAAATCCTGTGTCACAAACCTACTGGAGTTCTTTGACAGGGTGACAGCAGTAAGACGAGAGAGAGAGAGGGGTGGGTAGAATGCGTTTTCTTGGACTGTAAGAAGGCTTTTGACTCAGTTCCACAAAAGTTGGAGGACCATGCAGGTATAACAGGGAAGGCGCTGCAATGGATCAGGGAATACCTGTCGGGAAGACATCAGAGAGTCATGGTAAGAGACGAAGTGTCAGAGTGGGCGCCTGTGACGAGCGGAGTTTCACAGGGGTCAGTCCTAGGACCGGTGCTGTTTCTGGTATATGTGAACGACATGACGGAAGGAATAGACTCAGAAGTGTCCCTGTCTGCAGATGATGTGAAATTGGTGAGAAAATTCAATCGGACGAGGACCAGGAAGAACTACAAAGGGATCTGGAGAGGCTGTAGGCCTTTTCCAGAAACTCGCTCCTCGAGTTCAACCCCATTAAGTGCAAAGTCATGAAGATTGGGGAAGGGCAAAGAAGACCGTAGACGCAGTACAGTCTAGGGGGAAAGAGACTATAAACCTCACTCAAGGAAAAGAATCTTGGGGTGAGTATAACACGAGGCACGTCTCCTGAGGCGCACATTAACCAAATAACTGCTGCAGCATAAGGGCGCCTAGCAAACCTAATAATAGCATTCCGACATCTCAATAAAGAATTGTTCAGGACCCTGTACACCGTGTATGTCAGGCCTATGTTGGAGTATGCAGCACCAGTTTGGAACCCACACCTAGCCAAGCACGTAAGGAAATTAGAGAAAGTGCAAAAGTTTGCAACAAGACTAGTCCTGGAGCTAAGGGGCATGTCCTACGAGGAGAGGTTAAGGGAAATCGACCTGACGACACTGGAGGACAGGAGAGATAGGGGGGATATGATAACTACATATAAAATACTGAGGGGAATTGACAAGGTGGACAGAGACGGGATGTTTCTGAGATGGGACACATCAACGGGGTCACAATTGGAAGTTGAAGACTCAGATAAATCATAGGGATGTTAGAAAGTATTTCTTCAGTCACAGAGTTGTCAGAAAGTGGAATAGTCTGGGACGTGACGTAGTGGAGACAGGAGCCTTATATAGCTTTAGGAAGAGGTATGATAAAGCTCATGGAGCAGGAAGAGTAACCAAGTAACGACCAGTGAAGAGACGGGGCCAGGAGCTATGAATCGACCCCTGCAACCACAACTAGGTGAGTATACACACACACACACACAGAAGGCGAAATGTCTATCGACAAGTTCCTTTGACAAATGATAATTTTTATGATCTTGTATTTGTGTATGCACGTTTTCGTTTTTAAGAAAACTGACCAACACACACACACACACACACACACACACAAGCATGTGTATGCGTGTGTGCCGCGGAGGGCAGGCCAAACGTAACATTTAAGGAGGCCTCGGTTTAGTTACTTTTGTCACTTATCTTCCTTAATCACGAAAATGTACATACACAGATACACGAACACAAAAACATACAAAAATATACGCACACAGATATACCCCCACATACACACACACAATCTCCTAGAGGGCCAATTTTCTACAAAAACAGCCGTGGAATTAATCCCACCAATCCCGTGTATCCTTCAAGATAAGAGGATTTCTAATTGGCGGGCGTCTACCCTACACACCGGTCACGGACACAAGTGTGAAAGCGACGCAACGAACTACTGGAACATCGCCTCTAAGAGTCCAATCCTGAGATGAGGTTGACACTTTCCTCACCCCTCGACTCCCTGATCCATCTCACGTCGCTTGTCTCCTTTTCAACAATTCCGTGATATACATCTTACAGGATGCCAACACCAGCAGTCTCTTTCTCTCTCTCCCTCTCCCTCCTTTCCTCCCACTCTCTCTCTCTCTCTCTCTCTCTCCCTCCTTTCCTCCCGTTCTCTCTCTCTCTCCCTCTCCTTCCTTTCCTCCCTCTCTCTCTCTCTCTCCCTCTCCCTCCTTTCCTCCCTCCCTCCCTCTCTCTCCCTCCAACGTAACACCTCATCATTTATTACATTATTCCCACCAGTCTCTATCACTCTCCCATCCGTTCATTCGATTTATGTTATCCCTCCTCCATTTCTCCCTTTCATTCATATATTTTTTATATCTCCCCCCCCCCTTTTCAATCTCGCTTTTTATTCATATCATCTCTTTCTCTCTTCCATCCTTCATCTAGTTCTTTTATTCACAGCCCTTTGTTCCCCTCCATCTCTCTCTTTTATTCACATTATCTTTCTCCTCTTCCTCCTGCTGCTCGTTCTTTCATGCTTTATGTTTCTTTTCTCTACGCTTCGTTCTCCAGCTCGAACCCCCCTTTTCCACTCTCATTATCTCTTTCCTCCATCACTAGCTCTCCGCCTCTCCTCTCCTGCTCGTTATCTTTTTCTTCTATCTCCCTCTGCTTCCACTCTGTGTTTTCCTTTAGTTTCCTTCTTTCTTTTTAACATAAGGTATATACGTTCCTCTCTTACGTCTGCGGTGTATCTTTTCTCTTCTTTCTTTATCCCTCTTCCCACTATCCCTCTGAGTCCACTTTCCCTATGTCCCACCTCTTCTACTTTACTTACTCTCTCTTACACCATTTACCTCCCCTTCTCTCACTATCTTTCCCCAGTGGTTCAAAACTCTTCAACCTGCTATCAGCAGAGCTAAGAAATATTACCAGAAATGCCTGTTCAGCCAGACTTAATAATAAAAATAATAATAATAATAATTTTTATTTGTATATGTACAAGGTATACAGGCCTAGCTGACATCAATGACATACTACTATATAGAAAGCCCCTTGTTATGCAGAGCATTTCGCGCAAATTAGGTCAATTTTGTCCCCAGGATGCGACTCACACCAGTCGACTAACACCCAGGTACCTATTTTACTGATAGGTAAACATGACAGCAGGTGCCTTAAGGAAAAGCGTCCTAATGTTTCCAGCCGTACCGGAAATCGACCCTCGGACCTCAGTGTGTGATCTAAGTGCGCTAGCGATCGAGCTACGGGACACTGATGGCTACGTGGGCCTGTGGGGCACTAGCAGGAACAACATGGTAGGTTGACCTTGTAGTCAACAAGGAAGTCTGGCCTCCAGCCGGGCTGCGAGGGTAAAAAAAATCTATGTAACTGGTCACAGGTATGCTTAATTCCTCTCCCTTTGCCACTTAACCCGAACCCCTGGAGTCAAAGTACCTTGGGACCGGTCCTAGACCAGGCCTCCTGGTGAATCGGAGCCTGATCAACCAAGCTGTTATTGCTGGCCTCACGCAGTCGAACGTACGAACCACAGCCCGGCTAATGAAGAAGTGACTTTAGGAACCAGTCTAGTTCTCTCTTTAAGATAGCAAGTTGGAAGCTGTTGAATAGTGGTGGGCTCCTTACACTAATTATGTTGTCTCTCAATGTTCTCATGGCACTTATGCTTTTCAGTGGGGGTATCTGTCACCGTCTGCCGAAACTCTTGCTTTCAAAGGGAGTGATTTTATGTGTATGAAGATTTGGGACCAGTCCCTATACAATTTTCCAGGTGTAAATTATGATGTATCTTTCTCGCCTTCGTTCCAAGGAGTACAGATCAAGAGACTTCAAACGTTACAAGTAATTTGGGTGCTTGACCGAACTTATGCGTACCGTGAATGTTCCCTGTACAATTTCACCCGCCTTAAAAAGGGGCTTTTAAGGTACAGCAATACTGCAGTTCAAAGAGAGCAAGTGACTTTTAGAGGACCATCATTGGTTTGACATCCCTTGTTCAGTAGGAACTCCCTATCCATCCCATTATTTTCCTAGCAATTGTGTCCGTCCCTTCCTCCTCTTCCTTCAACACCGCAATACCAAAGACAAAAACATCATCACATCATTCTACTCCTGTTTTGCTACACTAACCACATGTCTCAAGACAAGTACTGATAACAAGACAGTAGTTAAATGTTTCTGGGCTGATACTCTCGACATTTAGCGTCAAGTGTTGTGTAATCCGTCTTAAGTTCTTCAATGAACAACCATGGATGTCCTAAACAAAACTGACACACGTTGAGACATTTAATGCACCAAACGAAATTAGTGAAGTCAAGTAATATAGCATACTCATATGTACACCTCAGCCTTTCCTAATCGTCGACATACTCCAAATGTATATACAAATCACACAAAAATATTTAACCCATTGTGCTTTAGTTCAGTATTACTGTCTATTCTAATTGACAATCGTTCTCTTCCAGGAGGGGAGGGGAAGGGAAGAGAGGGGAGGCGATGAGAGGGGAGGGGAAGAGAGGGAGGGGAGGGAAGAGAGGGGGGGAAGAGAGGGGAGGGATGGGAAGAGAGGGGAGGGGAAGAGAGGGGAGTGGAAGAAAGGGAAGGGGGTGCCTTGATGCTGCTGAATGAACGCTACGGGTTCACAATTTTCCCATTAATAAAATAACAATCTATAATTGCGTCTGTAAATCCATGAGGTATTTAGTAGACGTAATTACATAGTTTAAAAAAAAAAACTGAGGTATTACCCGATAAATTTACCCACTCTTGTCAACGGAGTCGTACATGTTTCGAGAGAGAGAGAAGAAGAAGAGAACTATATATGAAAAATATAAGTAAACATATTGTGGTTTTGTTTGCAAGTGTTCCTGTGCAATGTGCATTAAAACACGGTAACTAAGGTTTAAATCAGGGGTCTCCAAACTTTTCACTACGAGGGTCACACCGTATATTTTAAATATTTTCGCGGGCCAAAGAAAAAAATCAGTTTTATAAATAAAAATAAACGAATGAATATGTTTTATTTGGTTCCTTTTTATAATCAGCATATGATTCAGAACAAAAAAGAAATGTGACAATTACGAAGAAACAATACAGTGCTTACACTGAGAAATGATATATGTCAAACATAAGCCAATGCTCTGACAGTATAATCAATTACTGAACTGCAAATCAGAAAAGCTAACACAAGATTAATGGGAATGATGGAACTGGTTTTGTTTTTTTTAATTTCAGAATATTTCTGTGCTGAGGTTTCAAGCCTGAGGAGCAAATTATAAGAATGGACTTCAAATGCTTATCAGATAAATTTGTGCGATATTTGGACTTGACAATTTTTTAAAATTTTTGTTCACAAAGGTACGTTGTACTAAAAACTGATACGAATCCACAAGCAAATCGCTTCAAATTTTGAAACTGTTTAGGCTGTAAAGGCTTATAAAATTGGATCAGATTTTCTTCCTTATACTTTTCTTTCAGCATGTTATCTGATTAGAGATCAATTATTTCCATTTGAAACTGACTTGGGAGTGTTTCAACACTGATTTTGAAACAGCTTTATTTCATCAGTTTTACCATCAAGATAAGAAAATAGTTTCTGAAATTGTTTTTGCAAGTCATTATTGATTTCTGTTAGAAGAAGGAAATTCTGCTTCAATTCATGAAATTTTTCACATGGGGAATGAACCATGTTAGAAACTTTCACCTGTCCTGCAAATAGCCTCAGTTTTGCCCTGAATACCGTGACATGCGTGAATAGATCATAAATCAACTTTGTTTCACCTTGCAACTTCAGATTCAATTGATTAATATGGCGTGTCACGTCTGCAAAATATGCCAATTTTCAAAGGCAGTCACCCTTTGATAAAAGTGGTTCGGATTGATTCTTCTCTGTAAGAAATTAATTAATTTCATTTGTGAGCTGAAAGAACCGTAATACAATTTTAATAAGGGAAGTCAACGAACTCAGAATCAGTTTTGTGATTTTCTGAAACGAAATCACGAAACTGTCGATGATTAAGCTCGTGAAATCGAATGAAATTCACTGTTGAAATAAAAAGTTTCAGAACGCAAGACATATCCACATATTTTCCGCCCAATGATTGCTGATGGAATGAAGAAACATAGGCTTTGAGAATCCATCATTTGATTTGTCCAACCAAACCTTTCTTCGCCGTAGACATGTTCTTTCCTCCATCTATTGTCACGCACTGCAGTTTATTCCACTCCTGATTAAATTCTAATACAGTTTTCTTGCAAATCTTTGAAGATGTCTTCTCTGGTTCCTGTGTTGTGCATGGCATACATTGATGCTAATTCATGTGTGATATTAAAGTCACTGTCGACGCCACGGATGAAGACCAGGAGTTGTAATGTGTTACTCATATTTGATTCATCAAGTGAGAGAGAATAAAACTGAAAGTTGCGTGCTTTGTTTGCAGTTTGATTAAATGTATTGCTTGCTATATCCTCAATTCTATGAGCAGCAGTATCTGGCGCAAGACTGAGGATTTTGAACAGATTTGCTTTTCCTGGGCATAACTCTGCCACTGCTTCCATTGTACACTCTTTGATCAGATCTCCATTGGTGAATAACTTTCCTCTCTTAGCTAACGCATAAGCTACTTTGTAACTGTCCCTGGTTAAAACTTCATTTTCAGCTCTCTTCTGCGTAAAAAAAAACTTTGTTGGGAAAGCAACCTGAGTTGCACTGTTTCAATATTTTCCGAATGCTGTGTTCCTGTGAACTGGGAATAACTTGGTTTATGTTTGGGCTTATAGTGCCGAAGTACATTGTACTCCTTCAAAATTGCAAATTGTACAAAAAAATACTTTCTTCGTTAAACAGACGGCACTCACTCTGCACTGTTCTTTTCCTTTTTCCTTCCATAATTGAAGGGTATAACTGAACAAATGAAAAGATCAGAAATGAGACTTGAACAAATTTTGACATAAATTGGTACAATCAACAAAATCCTTAACTTTAAGTGACTGAAAATGAGGGTTTATTAGTTTTACTATTTATAAATATTTAAAGTCGCTGTGAGCCGCATAAAGTCTTGTCGTGGGCGGCAGTTTTGAGACCCTGGTTTAGACAAATATAGAGGAAGGCAAAGAGATGGGCAAAAAACAAATAAATAAAAAACATTAGAGACGGAAGTAGAAGGTAATGATAGGAAAGGAGAGGGCTTAGTAAAAACAGGAGAGCAAAGGCTGTGTGAAGCAAGGAATAGGGAAATGAAGAGTTATTAGGGAAAACGTGTGGGCAGTATATATATGTGCGTGTGTTTGTGTGTGAAAGAGAGAGAGAGAGAGAGAGAGAGAGAGAGAGAGAGAGAGAGAGAGAGAGAGAAAGGGGAGAGAGAGGAGAGAGAGAGAGAGAGAGAGAGAGAGGAGAGAGAGAGAGAGAGAGAGAGAGAGAGAGAGAGAGAATCAACTGTTCTGAGTGACGTATATAAAAACATTCATTTTACTGGTGTAGTGATCGAGCTGGTGATAAAGGCACTAACTACAACGAAATTCTGAACTGGTACAAGGTTTCACCCACGGGCATCTTCAAGTACATGGAAGTATTTCCCCTGCCCCCCCATGGGTAAAACGTTATACAAATAAAGAATTTCACTGCGATTAGTGTCTTTGTCAGCAGTCGTCGACGCAATGCACGCTTGAGCTAATGTCCAGTGACATCCCGCCGCCCACCACCCACCACAAAGCCACATCTACGGATACACTACCATGTAGTCATCCTTTATTTTTTAAGTGGGGTGTAAAACCTAGTGCCGGTAGACCAGCGGAAGCTTAACAAGTGACGGTTCATCACCTAATTAACACTAACGTCAGGAAACACGGTGGTGTTTACTAACGAATAAAGCACTACCACCGCCACCAAATACACATTCTAATTTGTAAAACAGCTGTTATATATCTGGGTCGAGTTACTCACACAAATCCATCGACGATTTATTAAGGTTAAATTGGGTACTACTCAAAAACAGATGTTTTTACCAAACAAAAATCTCTGCCGACACATTGTTTCATTTATTAGTTACGGTACTTAATACAAAATAAATACATATTTACCATTTACCCTGTTTTGGGTTTAGCCATTCTTCAGATTTAAAAGCTCAACTTTGTCAAAGGTTTTCAAAACAAATAAAGCTCCCAGCGATGTACAAAGATGAGGAGGAAATAATAAGTTCTAATATCCAGTTTGCCCACAAGGACAATTGTTCCATTAACCTCTAGTTTTCCGGAAAGATTGATTGATTCATTGATTGATTGCTAGGCTATGAAGCGAACCACATAATACGGGTGGGGTTCGAACCCGCGGTCAGAGAGTCTCAGAACTCCAGACCGTAGTATGTGGTTTGTTTGCAATCGTGTCATTACGATTTCGTGAGTTATGAAGCGAAGCTTTTTACTTCTTAATGTAAGGGACAGCGTTATTCAAGGAACTGGTAGTCCTATTATACGAGTGCAAAAAGGATACAGTATATGTTTGACACTCTGGAAGGATTACTGATATTTTCTTTGTCTTTTGAACATATAAACTAGCAAATAAGTTTTACTACCTTCCACTTATATTCAGTATACACTAGAGTTACTTTCCTGTGTTTTTTAATAGTTTTCAGTATTGAAAAGTTTACTTCTTAATGTGGAAAGTCTGAGTTGAGACTGAGCCGCGATGGCGATAACTGGATCCTGTAACAAATGCTTCTATAGTCTCTGAAAAATAGGCTGAAATTTCCAGTGAACTGCGCTGTGATGTCTACCCTATATTTGTTATCCGTTCAGTGCCGTAATATTTTAAGTCCCATCAATTTCTACTTTTTTTTAAAGCACTAACTAAACAAATTATTGTCCCACCAGGACAATACCTGCGATTTCCGCCAATCACTAAATGACCCTCTGTCAGATTTTACAAAAATATTAACAATAAAATATGTATATTTAGCAAGTTTCCTGAAGTTGATTACTCTTAAGTTAACTTCAACTTACGTTCAGTGTTGATATGGATGAGACAGGTAGTGTCTCTACTGTGTGTTCAAAGCGATGTGATTAACTTAAAAGTGTCTTGCAAATTTCTCTGAACGATTTAATAAACACTCCAATTCCTTTATCTGTAATCTTATCAAAATAAATTTATTATGATTATTATTACTGATATTATTGTTTAGATGTTAATCGTCTTTTAACACAGGAAAATATAAATGCTGTATTATTTAAGATATACAATTTGTTCAAATATACTCGCTCAGGCGCTGATGTACTATTTTCTAGAATCTAGACAATTATGTGCAGCTTTCATCATCATATTTAAGGAAGGATATTGACAAACGAGTTTATTCCAGCTCCGTTAACGTACAAAGATGATATCCAAAAGAAAATAAACAGTATAGAACCCGTTCAGAAACGGTGAATGCTTTATCTTGCAAAACGAAGTTTAAAAGAGAACGTAATGCAGGTCTTGAAAATGATCAAAGGACAAAGGAAACTTTGTTCAAAAAAGTATTTTAATATTCCCAACCAAGCAACGTACAACGATGGTTATTAATTTATATGCCAACGATTTCGGTAGGACGAAGCTAAATACTTTATCACATATAGTAGTAAACATGAAGAGAGTACTAGTAACTGAGTGTAATAATGATTATACATTTCAAAATGAATTTGACAAATGTTTTCCTTGAAATCTGTTTTGGGCGGTGGTATAACATGGTACGGTTGGCACGACTGCCGTGTGAAGCTAGCCAGCTCTAACTTTAATCCACAAGAACCAACAGCAAACAATTTCATTAAAATTTAATTCCAGGAATTTTCTGCCGATGTCCCACATGTGGAGTTGACACGTTGAGCCCTCAATCCCTGACAGTTCTAAACTCTATTCAAGGTCTCAGGTGATAGGATACCTGGCCTGTGGACACAGCTCAAGGCGTCACAAGAAGCCACAGTCCCTGGGGCACCACCTGTCTGGTATTCCATTTCTGAGGATTGAAAGTTTCTCACACGGTCGCAAGGGATATGGACGGCGGTCTCTAATAGATTTGGAGCCGAGAGAACGTGCCTTTTCACCACTGTGGGTGTTCTGACCACTTCTGGAGACAGGAGGAGAAAGAGGTAGGGAAGAAAGATGAGGGAAGTTAAAGAGAGGGGGCAAGGGTGGGAGAAGACCCACCTAACGGAACAGTCGCACCACTAACCACACAAAATAATGCTAACCTCGTCTGGTAACTAAGTGTCCCTTCATACGTTCTCTTTAACCTTGGCAAAAATACTTCAGACTTAAATCACAGGCACTCTTCATGATACTATCGTCATAACACGTACAATAAAATTGAATTAAATGATCATTATAAGCGTTGCCAAAGCACCTATGTTCACTGCCAACCCAAGCTTCCTCTCAACGCTCGGAAACTAAACTAGCAGACTGCTAATGAACCCATATTAGAATACTTAACCATATTCTCATCACCAACTTTAAGTCTCCCAACTCAGAATGACAGAATTCATTATCTCATGAATGCATCTCATTTTATGTGGTGAAATATGACTGAGAAACATAATTGGTTCTTGTTTTCATAAAGTAGAATCCGGTAGCACCATACTACTGATTTATTACATTTTGTTAAAAGAAAATAAAAATTCTTCTACACCCCATTCAGAAAAATGAGGTCTTTGTAAAACCTCAGCAACTCTACCTCATAAAACAGAAAACCATTATTCTCAAAAAAGCTAAAAAAAGGAGTAAAAAAAAAAAAGGTTCAAGCAGATCAATCTTCTTCGAGAAAATTGACTTTCGAGGTTTACGTCCAAAGTTGGACAAAGGGAAGGGGAAAGAGGGAGGAAAATCTGAAGAAGATAAGGCTTTAGTGGCCTCTTGTTCCCCTGGTCCACTCCACATCTGCATTCTGGTGTAGGTGGGGAGAAGTCTTAGAGTTAAGGGAAGGTTCTCCTCTGAAACCTAGGAGGAAGGGTACTTTGAATGGTGAACGGGGGTGAAAAATGGAGGGGGATTTGCGGATGGGATGAGACTGCCCTTCTTTTGCGAAGAAAGAGGAGCTTGCTTAAGAGAGATAGGATTTTTGTTTGGTTGGGGAGGAGGGGAAGGGATGTGGGTTGTCCTGCTGAGGAAGTTAGTTATGCTGGGTGGGCTATACTGCTGAATAGGTGGGATGTCCTACTGAATACGTGAGTTGTCCTGAGTAAGGTGGGTGGTCCTACTGAGACGAGTTGACAGTGGTGGCCAGGATTTTTTTTTACACCATTTTTATATGGAAAGGTTGGTGGTGCAACATAAGGAGAACAAGGCTATGTAAAGTGTGCCTATAGGAAGATAAATATACATTCCGGCACTACAGTTTACAGTGCATCAAAATACACGAGTTTAGAAGTAAAATATCACAAACATTTATGAACTTTAAAAGCACGTTGAAACTTAGGTTCACATCATTTAAAAATATATGCAGTATTTACAGGAATTGGGTAACGATAATTTGTAATGGTAGTGAAACCTTAATATTGAAACAGCTATCGCTGTAGCTGATACCTTAATATTGAAACAGCTACCGCTGTAGCTGATACCTCCAATGGCCTCTCAACTACTTGCCTTGAGAGGGAAAAAAAGAACACTTTAAATACTGATGCATTTGACATGATCTAAGTCTCACGGCTCAAACGTCTTCAATAAGGCGTCCCAAGTGAATGCATTTGTGTCCTTTTACCTCTCAGATGTCAGCATTTACTGCCTTCTTACTACTTAATATTTGGGCTGATATGAAGTACTGCTATTAAGGTGGTGTGTGTGTTTGTTCGTTCGTGTGTGTGTTAGTTAGTTACCATTTTGTCCAAGGCACATGTCGATTAGACACTAGGCCTGCTGTATGTGTGTGTGTGTGTGAGCGGGCGCGCGCGGACGTGTATGCGTGTTTACGTGTGTCCGAACGCATTAACAAACAAGGTAAATAACACTGACACAAAAACCTAACCAACAGTCAGAGAGAAAGATACTGACGAATTCTAAAATACATTGTCCCCCCTCCACCCCAACTCCCTCCCCCCTTCCCTTGTGGAGACACGTGACTTGCTTGACCAACACAGGATAATCCCCCAAGCTATTATCATTTATCTCATTCTTTCCTTAACTCCCTTCGTCGTCCACCCCTCAATTTATCTCAGGGAGCGGACCAGTATAGGGCAGACGCCCATAAAGAAGCCTCACTGAGTTAGGCAACCAGATGGGGAAGTTAGATATCCTGAATCTAAGTTGGAAATTCTCCAGCGAGATTCAGGCTTATGTAATAGAGATTCAAGACTATTTTTTTAGGGTAGGGGGGAAGAAAAAGTGAAAGGGGTTCGATTAATAAGGTAGTTGCTTTTATTATGCTTCTGACATTAGTGAGACATCTCAAGAGGAGGAGCAAGCAATGAGTATTTTCTGTCACTAGCATCCTGGATTCACACATCCATGAACACATTTACACACATGATTTTTCAATTATGGGTCGATAAATCAAGAAATGCTGCACATCCCGAGTAAACACACATAGGCACAAATAATTGGCAGATTATAAAAAATAAATTAATATTAACAAGAAATAAAACAGCACACACACACGCAAACACACACACAGTGTCTAATCGACATGTGCCTAGGACAAAATGTAACTAACTAACTGTGACCATATGCCTGATCACACAGACAATCTAGAGAGTGATACGATAAAGCTCATGGAGCACGGAGAGAGCGCATCTAGTAGCGACCATCGAAGAGGCAAGGCCAGGAGCTGTGACTCGACCCCTTCAACCACAAATAGGTAAATAGGTAAGTACACACACTTCTTGGTCATACAAGTTATTTCCCCTTTCCTCGTCACAGAACTTTACAAAGTACAAGTGGACATCAGGGAGATTAAGTGTGGGCAACATCATCTACTTCCAACATGTCCTGTAATGTCTGCAGCCAATACCACAGCCAGGACAAACCGTAATACTTAACTAGGAAAATGAGCAAGATCAACGAGCCACAGAGCCAGACCAACAAGGCCAAGTAACACAATCAACAAGGCCAAGCACCATAATCAACGATGCCAAGCACCACAATCAACGATGCCAAGCACCACAATCAACGAGGCCAAGCACCAACACTAACGAAGCCAAGCACTACAATCAATGAGGCCATGCACTACACTCAATGAGGCCAAGCACCACAATCAACGATGCCAAGCACCACAATCAACAAGGCAAAGCACCAACATCAACGAAGCCTAGCACTACACTCAATGAGGCCAAGCAATACAATCAACGAGGGTAGGCATCAAACAAGACAAGTTGCCAAGCAGAAGACCAGCATCATGGCTAACGGGGTTGTAAACATAGAGGCTGTCTAGGCTGATCAGCTAAATCAATAAGGCTAAACATAAAGTTCTGAGTAAAGATTCTGCCGCCGAGCTGGCTAGTTTATTGTACACACACATGTATCCTGTGGACGGTAGCGCAAAAGCATATGAAAAGGCCTAGGAACGAGTCCCCGAAAGCGTTAACAGGAGTGCGTCTTTTCTGTTGCAAACAAATCTTTCTAAATGTCCAGAAGTAAACAAACATGAATGTAAATAAGTTATTAAAATATGAGAGTATAATGAAGTTTTATAACCTGTATGGACTGCATCGCTGTAGACAACATGAGCATTCCACCCTTTCATGGAAGGTGTATATATACACTTAATATCATATATCTTAGAAGTCCATCACTAGTAAACCCTTCCTTATATCACTTGCAAAAATAAGTGCTTAAGAAGAAACATTTCTACAAGAAATGTCTCGCTTAACTGTTAATAATAATATATCACGAATCATATATACCAATGAATCTTAGATGAGTCTACTGATAGGGCTGCATCTGCTTTTATTGCCACCTTCCTAGATAAGAACTATAGCAACCATGTTTAGTTACCTGGAGTTTACCTGGAGAGAATTCCAGGGGTCAACGCCCCCGCGGCCCGGTCGGTGACCAGGCCTCATGTTGGACCAGAGCCTGATCAACAAGGCTGTTACTGCTGGCCGCACGCAGTCCAACGTACGAACCACAGCCTGGCTGGTCAGGTACCGACTTTAGGTGCCTGTCCAGTGCCTGCTTGAAGACAGCCAGGGGTTTGTTGGTAATCCCCCTTATGTATGCTGGGAGGCAGTTGAACAATCTTGAGCCCCTGACACTTATTGTGTTGTCCCTCAACGTGCTAGTGGCACCCCTGCTTTTCATTGGGGGGATGTTACATCGCCTGCCGAGTCTTTTGCTTTCGTAGGGAGTGATTTTCGTGTGCAAGTTTGGTACTAATCCCTCGAGAATTTTCCACGTGTATATAACAATGTATCTCCCGCCTGCGTTCTAGGGAGAGATAAAGTTAATAATTTAGCCTAAATACTCCAAAGAAAATGTTGAAAGTAACTTGTGTCAAGCATTAGGAATAATACGAGAGAAGTAAATAATGAGTCTGAAAGTCATACGAATACACTTAGAAACCTGAACATGAACGTAGATAAGCATATTTACGGAACAATTTACAATGTAAACAGACTAACGTAGTGGCTTGGCTACAAATACTTCTAGCAGTTTGACATACACACATATGATACAAATGCAAATTATATGGTCAGCGTTATGGTCACTCTCTAGAGCATATATGACTATGTGATTGATTGTCAGCTTATTAAAGAATATAAAGATGCGTGACCAGTCGAAATGAAGAGAAAGTATCGATAAAGAGACGGGAAAATCTCGGCACCAAGCACTGTGGCTTCGCTCGACTCTTACCTTCTGCCACACCCACGAAGAAAGGGAGGGGAAGGGGGAGGGAAGAGAAGGTAAGTATTTGGAAGGAACGAAGGGGAGAGTGGAAAGGGATAGGGGAGGGAGGAAGAGTAGATAAAACGCCTCTCTCATGATGCTAGACCACCCATCGCCTCGAACTGCACATTGCACTTGTCTGACGGTGGGTCTCCAGCACACGTACCAGACCCATCCCGTACCCACTACCCTCCTTTCCTCTCTCTCTCTCTCTCTCTCTCTCTCTCTCTCTCTCTCTCTCTCTCTCTCTCTCTCTCACACACACACACTCTTATGCAGATCTCAATTTTCTCTCAGTCCGGACAGAAGTACTTACTTCTTCAGTCCTCGTCTCAGATGGGTTTGAATTGTATCTAAACACTTCGGGTGACGAGATTCACCTCACGGATCAACTTCATCAATTTCTTTCAGTTTTTTATTTATAAACACACCACATTCCTATTATTCCACATCGGCGTCTCTGTCAATCTCACTCTTCTCTATACGTATCCATCTCATGTCTTTCTGACCCATCTCAACCCATCCTTTTAAGCTAATGTCGCTATTTTACTGACTAAAAACCCTCGATAAAGCGATTAGTACTAAAATATGAACACCGAAGTTTTATTATTAGGCTTCCTCAGAGTTCTCGTTGGTTCCCCGTTTTTGTTCAAGTCTCGCTTTTTTGTTATACTGCATAAAATGGTGTTAATAATTTAGGTATAATGTATGTTATAACTGGTTAAATTACCTAAATGTATGAAAGAAAAGGTGGCACAAAGGTTAACTATTCCAGTTCTGACTTTCCTCATCACAGCCGGCAGCACCGTACTCTGCTCCTCCATCTTCCCCTCGAGACTAGACCAATGATTTCCAGAATGACGAGTCTTGTAACTTTCCTATATCATGGTCTAGCTCACAAGCTGACTCAGCCTCTGCTCACACCCCTACTTTAGCTTCATCCTACGCCTCTAGGCTATTTTATCTTACTTTTCTTTCCTTGTGTTTCTTCCCCTCTATACTCGGTTTCAATCTCTTTTTCTTCCTCCTTCACCCCATTCTTGCCTTTCATTTCTCATTCACACCTACCTCTTTTGCGATGACTATTTTCCGAACTCCTTTATCCCGTTTGTCCTTCTTTACTGACGCTGTCCTACGCTAGAGTCCCCAGCCACAACACCATTATCTGACAGTTCATTTATTCACTTAATAGCTTCTTTTCCTCCTCTTGCTTAGACTAGAGCATTACTTATATACTTAGGTTGCATTTGTATGCACAAGCACACAAACGCAACATAAAAATCACACACCCACTAAGTAAATACGTACAAGTACAAGTACACGTACGTACGTACGCACACACACACAAAACGTGGCAGGTCACTTTCCACCCCCACAAACTTAAATGTGTAATTTTACACACAACTAATGAAATGTTATGAAAATCTTAACGAGTTGAGAAGACTAGAAGGTAAAGTACAGACTGAAGATGAAGCAACTCCAGACATAGAACAAGAAAAAGAACCTGAGGATGAGTATCACATCAATCATCTCACCGAAGACACACATCCCAGACTGGAAAATCTAACAGCTTTCAAAAAAACACACGAACAAACACTCACGTATCTTTTTACACCATTTGTCGATATCAATTACCTATACTAAGAGCTTTCCTGAGGGGCCTAACCAAAGAGACCTTCAGCACACTATAAACATGTCAGGACAGTCACAGAGTAAGTAACACTAGCAGGGAGCTAATACCTGATCAGGCATGTGCAGAAGCTCGACAAAATGCTAGCGGCACTGAACCTATTTTTTTTAAAGGAGCGATGGACTAGTGAAGTATGATCACGTCATACAAGAAACTTTAAAGGTTTTGTTAAGGATGGAGAGAAAGAATATTTAAGACGAGGAGGCTAGAGACAGGACAGCCTAAATGAAAGATGAAAATCCAAAGGAGTTGCTTGGATGATAGGAAATATTCTTTTAGTATAAGGGTAGTAAAATACTGAACTAGATGTAAGACGAATTAGTATAACTAAACTTAATTCACAGTTCAAGAGTAAATATTGCATGACTCAAGAGACTAGGAATGAGACACTCACTTAAACTGTAGTTTAAGAGGCACTGCCCGTCCTCTTAACCAAAGACAACATAGAATCATTGTAAAAAAAAACCGTCAAAATGGGTGGCTGTTGACAAAGCAGTTGAAATATGACTTGTTTTACGTCAGCCGCTTGCAGTGGCTGTTCATTTTCTGCTCGCGCGCCATGCATTTTTATCACTTTTTGTCTTATATTTATAGTTTTCCGTTGTAACCTAACTTAAAGTTATCTAACCTAACTTCAAAATGTGTCGCAAATCATATGTAAAACAGTGACATAGTTGTTAGGAGGAGGATGGGTTGATAACCTCCTCAAACATAACTCGGTGGGTAGACACACATACGTGTATAACTGGAGGGTATATCTGGAGTATATTCCGAGGGTCAACGCCCCCGCGGCCCGGTCCATGACCAGGCCTCGTAAGTATATGTGCACACCCAATACCACGTACACACAATAAAACGTGTACAGTAACACGTTCACATATACTAACAAATACACACTGACATGTACACACACTAACATGAAAATACACTAATACGTACACGTACACCGGCACGGACATACACTAACACGAAAGATTTAACCTTAATTTTTAAAGGAGTGGACCGGTAAGCTAGCGGAAGTCCTCGGTCAGATGATCAAGAGCTCCAGCGGCGGGTCATCATATGTCTAAGACCCGCATCAAGAAACACTTGTCTTCTTTCCTGATGAATCTTACCTAACATGTACACGTACACTAGCACGGACAAACATTAACGCGTACACACACACACTAACACGGACACACGCAAGTACGTACACATACAAGTACGTACACACACGGCAGTTGGGTAAGTGGTGCCATGTCATTATAAGGACTACGATTGATTCTCGCTTATGATTGGAGGATTTAGGAGGATTTTTCTTTGTGATTGGATATTTGGGGCTGAGAAGTAGGGAGGGTGAAAGTGGAAGGGGAGAGGGAAGGAAACTCGATTAGGCTCTTAAGGCAAGATTTGTCCTCCCTAGTCATACTTGTTTACAAGATTTTTCGTAAACCAGCATGGATTTTATAACAGCAACACCTTACTTAAGAGCTTAGGGAATTTTATAATAGCTCAGTGGAAATCGTAAAATAAATATATATATATATATATATATATATATATATATATTTACAAACGAAATTATTTACAAACATTGTCTCTGCGTCCACGGTAGGACTCGAACCTCTTTAACCCACAGGATTTGGTGGTCCTGTGGGTTAAAGCGTCATGTGGTTGTTGCTCACAATGAGGCGGGCCAGTACAACATGTTGTTATTGATCAATACCACTGGTTTGTGGTTACAATAATATATATATATATATATATATATATATATAAACATTGTCTCTGCGAATTGTTAAGCATATATATGTATATCGATCCCGGCTAGTCGCAGTATTATTATTTACTTAAAACCACTCATTCGTGGATGCATTAATATATGTACTGCTCGTGTAGACTGGTATTCCCAATATATAGGAATCTTTATTGACGAAACTTTTCGCCAAACAGTGGCTTCACCGTCCAGTACAAAGAAGAACGGTGTAAAGAGAGGAGGAGCTTGAGGTAATCAGTCCCTCAGACTAGAATCGATGTGTTCCATCATCTTGAAGTACTGCATATGGTCAGAGAATGGAAGCTGGAGGACCACTTCTCTAACCATATGCTGTACTTTCTTCAAGACTGGTGGACCGATCACATCGATTCCAGGCTGAGGGACTGATTACCTCAAACTCCTCCTCTCTTTACACTGTTCTTCTTTGTACTGGACTGATGAAGCCACTGTGTGGCGATACGTTTCCTCAATAAAGATTCCCATATGTTACACAAGTGTCTCATTCTTCAACTTGTCGATTTTCTAAACTATTTATCACAGACTGGCATTCCAAACGGGAGGAAATTAGTCCTGTAGCTTACCATACCTACACGAGTGACACGTCCAGTGGTACTGGGCACCTGATGTTTGTAACACTAATAGCTCGTCCAGTAGTACTGGGTCCCTGATGTTTGTAGCACTGATGGCTCGTCCAGTGGTACTGGGCACCTAATGTCTGTAGCATTGATGGTCAAAGGCATCTTGGAATTTTTTCGGGTTCGGGAGGCGTGCTAAAATATCGGGGGTTCGATCACCGACTAGTCGCAGTATTGTTATTTATTTAAAACCACTCGTTTGTGGATGCATTAAAATGTGTGTGTGTGTTTACTGTAGCATCCAAGTGTAATGAAGTCTTAGTCAATAATAGAGGGTAACCCACATGAACACAAAGGCAGGAAATTAGTTGTATGTATATTTCAACCTCGATCTGAGAGAGCGTCATCAGTAGAGGATCTCAGTGGTCTACTCTCAACTTTCATGGGAAAAGTCTCCTGTTCTCATATTATACACTCGGAAAAATTTTACTGACAGCATTAATAACTTTAACCTACACATTAAGAAAAGGCTAAGTCTGGATGTGGCTTCGTTATTCACCAACGTGCCGCTCGATAATGTTTTAGAATTTCTTACCATGGAACTTCAACTACATAAGCGCTAATTTCCTTTCAGCATACACAGAATTTTAGATATGACGAGACGCTGAATCCTTAAATGTTTTTTTTTTCTAAAGTGGATGCAGTACGGGACGCTTACCTTTCCCGGTGCTCTCAAACATAAGCATCTTTCCCCAGTGTTCTCAAACATAAACATGGAGTATTTAAAAAAATGCTCCTGAGCATCAACCTATCAGATGTGATCTATAACAGATACGTGGATGATATATCCATAATACTGAACTATGAATATAGCAACTCTGACACGTTCTTTGAGAAACTAAAGCAACCTGTACTTTCAATAATATTCAAATTTGCATGAGAACATCAAAATAGAAATCTGACTGGATACTTTAATCATAAGGGAGGAACCACTTTAATTTACAGAGTACAGGAAGCCTACACACACACACACACACACACACACACACACACACACACACACACACAGGAGACAGGTAGGACTCCAGGAATTCAGAATAGGGAGGTATACCAACAAGTGCTGGATGAAATACACACAACCGAGGAGGAGGTGAAGAAGCTGCTATGTGAACTCGATACCTCAAAAGCGGTGGGACCGGACAACATTTCTCCGTGGGTCCTTAGAGAGGAAGCAGAGATGTTGTGTGTGCCACTAACACAAATCTTCAACACATCCATTGAAACTGGGCAACTACCTGAGGCGTGGAAGATGGCAAATGTAGTCCCAATTTTTAAGAAAGGAGACAGACACGAGGCATTAAACTACAGACCTGTGTCACTGACGTGTATAGTATGCAAAGTCATGGAGAAGATCATCAGGAGGAGAGTGGTGGAGCACCTAGAAAGACACAAGCTTATAAACGACAACCAGCACGGTTTCAGGGAAGGAAAATCCTGTGTCACAAACCTACTGGAGTTTTATGATAAGGTAACAGAAGTAAGACACGAGAGAGAGGGTGGATAGACTGCATTTTTTGGACTGCAAGAAGGCGTTCGACACAGTTCCTCACAAGAGGTTAATGCAAAAGCTAAAGGATCAGGCACACGTAACAGGAAAACACTGCAATGGATCAGAGAATATCTGACAGGAGGCAACAACGAGTCATGGTACGTGACGAGATGTCAGAGTGGGCACCTGTGACGAGTGGAGTTCCACAAGGGTCAGTCTTAGGACCTGTACTGTTTTGGTATATGTGAATGACATAACGGAAGGGATAGACTCAGAAGTGTCCCTGTTTGCAGATGATGTGAAGTTAATGAGAAGAATAAAATCAGTCGAGGATCAGGCAGGACTACAAAGAGACCTGGACAGGCTGCAAGCCTGGTCCAGTAACTGGCTCCTTGAATTTAACCCTGCCAAATGTAAAGTCATGAATATCGGGGAAGGGCAAAGAAGACCGCAGACAGAGTATAGTCTAGGTGGCCAAAGACTGCAAGCCTCACTCAAAGAAAAGATCTTGGGGTGAGTATAATACCGAGCACATCTCCTGAGGCACACATCAATCAGATAACTGCTGCAGCATACGGGCGGCTGGCAAACCTAAGAATAGCGTTCCAATACCTCACTAAGGAATCATTCAAGACTCTGTATACCATATACGTCAGGCCCATACTGGAGTATGCAGCACCGGTTTGGAACCCACACCTGGTCAAGCACGTCAAGAAATTAGAGAAAGTGCAAAGGTTTGCAACAAGACTAGTCCCAGAGCTAAGGGGATTGTCCTACGAAGAAAGGTTAAGGAAATCGGCCTGACGACACTAGAGGACAGGAGGGTTAGGGGAGACATGATAACGACATATAAAATACTGCGAGGAATAGATAAGGTGGACAGAGACAAGATGTTCCAGAGAGGGGACACAGAAACAAGGGGTCATAATTGGAAGTTGAAGACTCCTATGAGTCAAAGGGATGTTAGGAAGTATTTCTTCAGTCATAGAGTTGTCAGGAAGTGGAATAGCTTAGAAAGCGACATAGTGGAGGCAGGAACCATACATAGTTTTAAGACTAGGTTTGATAAAGCTCATGGAGCAGGGAGAGAGAGGACCTAGTAGCAATCAGTGAAGAGGCGGGGCCAGGAGCTATGACTCGACCCCTGCAACCACAAATAGGTGAGTACAAATAGGTGAGTACACACACACAGTGGAGGAAGGAAGGCAGCTGGGTAGACAGGATGGGGTGCGTCACCAACAAGGGATGTACATATCAAGTGCTAGAGGGCATACCCACAACTGAGGAGGAGGTGAAGCAGTTACTCAGTGACCTTGATACCTCAAAGGCGATGGGTCCGGACAATATCTCCCCGTGGGTTCTTCGGGAAGGAGCTGAGGTACTGAGTGTGCCACTTACCATAATATTCAACACATCCCTTGAAAATGGGCAGATATCTGAGTTATGGAAGAAGGCCAATGTAGTCCCCATCTTTAAAAAAGGAGACAGAAAAGAGGCACTAAACTATAGATCGGTGTCACTTACATGTATAGTGTGCAAAGTCCTGGAGAAAATCATCAGGAAAAGAATGGTGGAGCACCTCGAGCTGAACAGGATAATAAACACCAGACAGCACGGATTCCGGGAAGGCAAATCCTGTGTAACAAACCTCCTAGAGTTCTATGATAAAGTAACAAAGGTAAGGCAAAAGAGAGAAGGGTGGGTTGATTGCATTTTCCTGGACTGCAGGAAGGCCTTCGACACAGTTCCTCACATGAGATTAGTAAAGAAGTTGGAAGAACAAGCATGTATAACAGGAAGGGCACTGGAATGGATCAGGAAATACCTCACAGGGAGGCAACAACGGGTCATGGTGCGTGATGAGGTATCACAGTGGGCGCCTGTGACGAGCGGCGTACCGCAGGGGTCAGTCCTAGGACCAGTGTTATTCTTGGTATATGTAAACGACATGACGGATGGGATAGACTCAGAAGTGTCTCTGTTCGCAGATGATGTGAAATTAATGAGGAGAATCACATCGGAAGAGGACCAAGCAGGACTTCAAACAGACCGGGACAAGCTTGACATCTGGTCTAGCAACTGGCTTCTCGAATTCAATCCCACCAAATGCAAAGTCATGAAGATCGGAGAAGGACAAAGAAGACCGCTGACAGAGTACAGGCTAGGTGGACAAGGGCTACAAACCTCGGCAAAGGAGAAAGACCTTGGGGTGAGTATAACGCCAAATACGTCTCCGGAGGCACACATCAACCAGATAACTGCGGCAGCATATGGGCGACTGGCAAACCTAAGATTAGCGTTCCGTTACCTAAACAAGGAATCGTTCAAGACACTGTACACCGTGTACGTCAGGCCCATACTAGAATATGCAGCACCAGTCTGGAACCCACACCTGGTCAAGCACGTAAAGAAACTAGAGAAAGTGCAAAGGTTTGCGACAAGGCTAGTTCCACAACTCAGGGGTCTGTCCTATTAAGAAAGGTTGAGGGAAATAGGACTAACAACACTGGAGGAAAGAAGGGTCAGAGGAGACATGATAACGACATACAAAATACTGCGGGGAATCGACAAGGTAGACAGGATGTTCCAGAGAGGGAACACAGAAACAAGGGGACACAACTGGAAGCTGAAGACTCAGATGAGTCAAAGGGATGTTAGGAAGCATTTCTTCAGCCACAGAGTAGTCAGGAAGTGGAATAGTCTAGAGAAAGATATAGTGGAGGCAGGAACCATACATAGTTTTAAGACGAGGTATGATAAAGCTCATGGAGCAGGGAGAGCAGAGACCCAGTAGCGGACAGCGAAGAGACGGGGCCAGGAGCTGAGTCTCGACCCCTGCAACCACAATTAGGTGAGTACAATTAGGTGAGTACACACACACACACACACACACACGTAGTGATGTAGTGGAGGCAGGCTCCATACATAGCTTTAAGAAGAGGTATGATAAAGCTCATGGCGCAGGGAGTGACCCAGTAGCGGCCAGTGAAGAGGCGGGGCCAGGAGCTATGACTCGACCCCTGCAACCACAACTAGGTGAGTACACACACACACTACTAATTACATTCCTTATTTTAGCCATCACTCTACCAAAATTACCAAGAGTACAGTTTCCAACCTTTGTCTGAGAGTACTCAGGATCTGCAGCTCCAATTTTCTGAACCAAGAAAAGAGTTTGTAGTGCACGTGTTATTCTGTAGTGTACTTGTAATTCTGCACATGTGCAGATCAGAAAAAAAGGCGCAAAAATAGTGAACCTTGAACTGCGCTGATTAATATTACATTCATAAATAAACGCTAAATCATAGAACGTCTGAGTGAGAAGTAATCAGGTTCGATCCCAAGAAGAGGAGGGCAGCTCTAAATCCTTAGATTAAAACCCTTTCACCAGAATCAATGACACTGCGTTGAACTCTGAGTCACCAATCTCCTCGCGCACATTTGCATAAGTCGTTCTTCATGAAGCAAATTTGTGTCTTCAACGCGACGTCGCCACGCTAATCTGGCCGCGGCTCGCTGTTTACCGCAGATTAGCAATTAACTGGCAGGCTCAGCAGCTGTGGTTATCACTGCAGACATGACTACTATTAACAAGGTGATCCATCACGGGGATAAGATCATTAACTGTGTCATGTTCTTGAGTCATGGTTGCTCCAGTACCTCATGGTAACATCTTGTCAATGCAGGCAGCACGGTCATGGTAGGACATCTTCTACATAGGCAGGATGGTCATGGTAGCACCTCGTCAACACAGGCAGGATGGTCATGGTAGAGTCTTGTTCATAAAGGCATGATGATCATGGTAGCTCCTCGTCATACTTGTTCAACAGTAACCCTTCAACAAAACTGTTCAACACCAACCTTCAAGAACACACTTTAGCACAACTGCTTAACACCTCCCTTCAAGAGCACAATTGTTCAAGGCAAACCCTGCAAAAACACACTTATTCAACATCAATCCTTCAGGAACACAACTTTCAACACCAACAATTCAAAACTGCAAATGTTCAATACCAACTCTTCAAGAACAGACTTGTTCAAGAACACACCTGTTCAACACCAACCCTTTAAGAACTGACTTGTTCAAGAGCTCCAAGAACACACCTGTTCAACACCAACCCTCCAAGAACAAGAGGAACACATATGTGCAGCATCAGGCTTCATAACCACCAAGAAGACGCATGCAGCATGTAGTATCACCTCCATTAACACTAGAAAGTACATGGTGCATAATCTGTACTTGACATCAGTGAGGAGGAATTAGTTATGGTCTCTCTCTCTCTCTCTCTCTTTATGTTGGTTCTACTAGAATAAGGACGTAAGTTCTTTCTCATGTGTTTTCCAAGCTAGAATCTAGGTCAAGAGCATTTGCTTTATTACTTAAAGTGCTATATTTAATATTTACCGACATTCATATTGCATGCAAGGGAATACTGAGTACATCTGAGAGCCAGAACTTCCATTTACTCAGAGGAACATATTTATCTAATATATGAATGGCCCCATTAGCAACAGCCTTACCAGAGACCAGTTAACATTTACCGCACAGAGAATCTAGTCTTCACTCTTCACCAGCCCTTGCGTTGAATGACCCATATGAGTTTGGCGATTCATGAAATAAAATTCAATATTTGAAGCAGTTAATGGTAGAATGTCTTGTTGATTAATATTCGTCTTGTGGAAGATGGGCCAGGTCGAGTACCCTGAGAACATTGGCCTTAGTATATATGGATAAGCTCAACTACACATGTCTTTAAAATATCAAAAACTCTGATCAAGTTAGTGAGGAAGGGATGTATGTGTTGGCAAACTCAGGATGACTCGCTAGAGCATGATATAAGAAAGAAGGAGGAAAGCTGTAAGAATCAAGAGCAATAAAGAACAAGCTGAGAGAACAATTTGATGACTAACAGAAGAATTAGAGAACAAGTAAACAAACCAAGAACACGCTAAGGCAAGTAATTGCTGTTTGAGTTAACTTTAGTAACTAAACAAGACATTCACTGTGTAGAAACACCCAGAACAAGTTCCTGGGAGATGAATCCCAGAGATAAAAGATGATCAGAGACTTGACTAACGAAGCTCCAACCTAATATTACCATACCAAGCAGGACTTGTTTTTTTCCCTCTGCATATGAAAGTTTTGTAGAGAGCGACACAGGTTTGTTCAAGCATAAGAACATTCCTTAAATATACTGCTCATTAAGCGTTTGTGAGTACATACTGCACAAATACAACGACCAGAATGGAATTCATTCAATGAGCATCACGGTGCTTTCTTTCTTATCCTATTAGCAAACAGCGGCCGGTTCAGGGAGGCTGTCCTCTCCAATGTAGACAAAAGAAACCTGCCTGACTGGTGTTCCTAAAGGAACTGTGCTGTCTATCACAGGGTTTGTGCCCGTTCCTCGCCCTCATTTTTTTCAGGGATGCGATTAGGGAGGACATAAACTTAAAAGAGGAGCAGGAGGGTAGAGTGCTGGAGGGGGTAACTTCCCTATTCTTCATTTTTTAAATACTAAATGGTTGTAGAATGAAGTTAGCAACATTTTGAAAAGCAAATTTTTAATTAAACTGATCTTCCTGAAGAAGCGAAAATACCATACACCTCAGAATATTCAATAATAAAAACAATTTCAAGTTTGAAGACAAAAATACAAGTCGCAGAAACCGCTTTGTGTAAATGGCTTAGAAAACCGACAAGCTGATGACGAATGAGACACACCTGGGTATCTTTAATTGTGGAAACATTTCGCCAACCAATGACTTCATCAGTCAGAAGTGGCAAAAAACGGTGGAACAAGATGAGTTTGAGGTTATCAGTCCTTCAGCCTGGAGATGATGTTCAGCTGAGGGACTGATCATCTCAAACTCATCTTCCAACACAAAATGTTCCTACAATAAACATACCCAGGTCAAGTACAAGTGTCTCATTTGTCAGCTTTAATTACGATTACGTTTCACTTTCTGTAGAACCTTTCAAGTCGTGACTTGATAAATCTCCACTCAGAGCAAAACGTTGTCTATTAAACGCTTGCTGTGCAAATTGTTTCACAAGTCAACATGGGACTACGTTCGCTTCATAAAAAAATTGTAATAACCACAAGAATTACATCCCCTATTATTAAATTTAAACATATATTGAAACAATTATCTTCAGTAATCACACTTAGCACTAAGAGGTACACTTCCCTTCAGCTACTAGCACTGTCCTGACCTCTGCTGCACCTTATACCCATAATAACACAGTGAAACTGAAATTTTTGCTGGGTACTTCCACAATATCAGTTACCTAAAATTATGACCAAACAATTACTCTAGATCTTAGATGACTACGTCTGAAACATTAGTCTGTAATTTTCTTTGCTGTTGATCATCATTTCTACAGTATTCGGCTACACCTCATTATTTATGCTATAATTAAATATGCATTATTATGATTACTTCCTTGCGGGCGCCGAGGATCACACACACAGAGAGAAACAATTACAATGGAACATATGTTACCCCAGAAATCGTCTAATTATGAGCTCCGTAAGAATGACGGCCAGTGATGTTGCCACACTGCCTGGGTCGCCGCCACCTGCACGTGTCTTGGGACTGCTGTTCATTGCCATAAAAGAAAAACGCAAGTCTGAACTGTAATTTATGTGAAGAAACTATTATTAATTACAATATTTATGAAAAAAAACGTTAAACTCGTAGGGTCATACAGCAAATTGGGAATGTTAAGTAATCAGGTTTGTTCCGAAAGCGGGAACAGTAGCGCCAATTTTTCTTGGTTCAAGGTCCTTCAGCAACCGCAAGACAGCCTGCTCCTTTCCCATGCAAGGCTAAGAAATTGTATACACATGCAAAGAATATAATGGTGTTAAGAAATATAATGTAGAGAATATAATGGTGGTCCCGTAGCCTGATGGCTACGGGACCGATTCCCGGTTAGGGTAGAAACATTGGGAGTGTTTCCTTACACCGGTTTTTGTCTACGTTCCCCATAAATCGCCGGGTCCTGATGAGCTTTTTGCAAGGGTTCTTAAGGAATGCAAAATGGAACTCTGTGAACCAATATCTAACATTTTTAATTTATCTCTTCAAACAGGTGTAGTGTCTGATATGTGGAAGATGGCTAATGTAATTCCTATTTTTAAAGCAGGGGACAAGTCACTACCGTCAAACTACCGCCCAATAAGCCTGACCTCAATTGTAGGCAAATTACTAGAGTCAATTATAGCTGATATTATTAGAAGCCATCTAGATAACCATAATTTGATTAATGATACCCAGCATGGATTCACGAGGGGCCGTTCCTGCCTATCTAATTTATTAACCTTCTTCAGTAAAGCTTTTGAGGCTGTTGATCACGATAAAGAATTCGATATTGTTTATTTAGACTTTAGTAAGGCTTTTGATAGAGTACCGCACCAGAGACTGTTAAAGAAAGTGGCAGCTCATGGCATTGGGGGAAAAGTGCTGTCATGGATCGAGTCATGGCTCACCAATAGGAAGCAGAGAGTGTGCATAAATGGGGTTAAATCCGAATGGGGACTTGTAACAAGTGGTGTTCCACAGGGATCAGTCTTAGGCCCATTGTTATTTATAATATATATCAATGACCTTGATGAGGGAATTACTAGTGATATGAGCAAATTCGCCGACGACACGAAGATAGGTAGGATAATTGATTCAAACATAGATGTCATAGAACTTCAGGAAGATTTAGACAAACTTAATTCGTGGTCAGAAAAGTGGCAGATGCAGTTCAATGTAGATAAATGCAAGGTTCTGAAGCTCGGGAGTGTCCATAACCCAAGCACTTATAAGTTAAATAACGTAGAACTTAGCCATACAGATTGCGAGAAGGACTTGGGGTGATGGTAAGCAGCAACCTTAAACCAAGACAGCAATGCCTAAGCGTACGTAATAAGGCAAATAGATTACTGGGATTTATATCAAGAAGTGTTAGCAACAGAAGTCCAGAGGTTATATTACAGCTTTATACATCATTAGTAAGGCCTCACCTAGATTACGCAGCTCAGTTCTGGTCTCCATATTACAGAATGGACATAAATTCGTTAGAAAACATTCAGCGTAGAATGACTAAATTAATACATAGCATTAGAAATCTTCCTTACGAAGAAAGATTGAAGACCCTAAAATTACATTCACTTGTAAGACGTAGAATGAGGGGAGACATGATCGAGGTATACAAGTGGAAAATGGGTATTAACAAAGGAGATATTAATAAAATACTGAGGATATCGAACCAAGTAAGAACCAGAAATAACGGATTTAAATTGGATAAATTTAGATTTAGAAAGGACATAGGCAAGTACTGGTTTTCGAACAGAGTTGTAGATGCGTGGAACAATCTTCCGAGTACTGTGATAGAGGCTAGGACCTTGGGTGGCTTTAAAAAGAGATTGGACAAATATATGAGTGGGAGGGGCTGGGTCTGATTTGTGTCGTGAGTACGGGAATAAATTCTTAGGTAGTGGTGGTTTTGATAAGGACCTGCCTTGTATGGGCCAGTAGGCCTTCTGCAGTGTTCCTCCATTCTTATGTTCTTATGTTCAGTAAAATGGGTACCTGGATGTTAGTCGACTGGTGTGGGTCGCATCCTGGGACAAAACTGACATGATTTGCCCGAAATGCTCTGCATAACAAGCGGCTTTCTATATAGTAGTATGTCATTGATGTCAGCTAGGACTGTATACCTTGTGCATGTACTTGTAGAAATACAAAATATTATTATTATATTATTATTATTATTATAATGCAAAATGGCGAATAATAGGCACTCATCAATGTCAATGATCATTTGATCGAAATCGTGTTTCGTGTTGTACAAACTGCACTTTTCATTAAATTAATTAATTTTTCAGCGATGTTAAGCTAAGATTAATTATACACAACATGTTTATATATAGCATTGTTTACATCCGCCTGTAGAGAACAAAACAAGAATATCAACACAATCTGTTATAAAAGAAAATGGCATCATATTACAGAATGAGTATTAAATATGCGTGCTGTACTACACTGAAAATTTAAAAAACATACGTAATTAGTTACTGAGGTCAAAGTAACCTAAAATAATTTATTTCTGTAACTTAAATATCATACTGACCCAGCCCCAAAAATAATAACGAATTCCTAAAAAAAAAAAAAAAAAAAAAACTGCTGGCGGCCGAATGGGAGACGACTGCTGATATACTACAATGTGTATACTACATTGTGTATACTACATTGTGTATACTACATGTATGAGGTGGCTCCTTGCCTCTCTCCTTCGTCCAATTCTAAGCAAAGTTCTGCTTTCAGTGGCTCCCGATCAATCAGGATTTTTATGAGCTGTTGCATACTACACGCGAGGCTGCGCTTGCTCACGGAAATCGGTCATCAGGAAGACTAATAAACAAAATATTTAGTTAGCTCACGAGGGGACACAAATGATGCAGTCTTTCGTAAACACACTAATCTTGGTTCACTCTCAAATGGCGAGACGATGGCAGATATTCTCATGTTTTTACAGTGTACCACAGACTCACACATATTGGCCATGCAAAGTAGCACAGACACACTTGGTTCATACTGTTTAACACAGATGCACAAACACTGTTTCCACAGGTAGCACAGATCTCGTTCATACAATGTAACACGGATGCACACAGACAAGTTTCATAATTCAAAACATGCAGAACTCGACCCTTCCCTGAGTTGTTTATAGTCGTTTGATTACTTTTCCCCAGTCACTGATAGCATCTTTGAAGGTGCGTGAGCTACATCCTTCCATGGCTATGTTGGTGTGATATTCAATTGTAAAAACTTGCTTTGTTGTCACATTTGATATCCCATGTATTTCGAACACACGTTATAGTGTGACGGCCTGTTGCACCCAGTCGTAAATAAGTCAGCAAGCGAAAAGAACTTAGCAGGGCAAAGCAATGGCAAGGCAAACAAGCAGGGGTGGACTTCTTTACCCGTGTATTCCTTCACCAATATATACATATGAGAGAGTAATACAGATTGGAAATGATACAAATGAGAGCCAATCAATTAACAGCAGACACGACAAGCAAAGTGTATTGAAGACGTCACCTTGGTTGAATTAGTTGGCTTTCAAGTGATTGACTGTTTAACTAACAATAACGCAGGAGGGGAGCCCCGACCTGGTACATCCTGAATTGCCAGTTCACTGGTCGAGAGGGCATGCCAAATGGGTGTGACGAACGCCGAATAAAAATGTAACATTATTGGCGTACGCCACACCATGCTAATCTTTTATTGTATACCAATATACCTATTGTATACCAATATACGTAGTTGAACATCCTATGTTGGACATCCTATGTTACCTCCCTACTGTATGATAAAGAGCAGAACAACGCCCCTCCCTTTCTTGATGTTAAACTTGTCAAACCTGACCTCTTAGGGTGTAATGTAAACATATCAACAAAAAAAATCTGATACACTATTATTCTCATTATGATAAGAAAACCAAACATGTTATTAGAATATTTCATAAAAATCTGCAGAATATGTAGCACTAAATTCCTGGAGGAGGAATGCAACACCATTTCCACTTCATCCACGATTACAAAAAAGCAGTGTTCAAAGAATTCTTTCTATTATTACAGAGGCTCATTAGAAAAGTGGTACAAGTGTTACCGTTACCACTTTCAGTACCATCAAAGATTTCGACAGACCGACATGCAACATCCAGAATGACAAACATCCACTATTTCATGTTGGGGCTGTGACAAAAAAACTCATAGGCAAAAAGCCTTCCATAGCTTTAGCCCAAGGATCAAAGAACATCAGTTTATGTGTATCACACACAATAAAAATAACGTGTGCGTTATTCCCACAATGTTTTGGTAATCTGGAGGCAAACTTGTCATCAAAGAAGCGGCATTTATCAGCATAGACGACTTCACCGAATAGAACCAGAATACCTTCAGTCTGTTTAAACCCTTGGCGCACACACTACTACAGAAGCACAAAAACAACCAGACAACACTTCACAAACATAACAAATCAACACTTCCACTAAATTAGCCGTTATACAATGATGCACTACCCAGCAGCCTTCCTGCATAGCTCCACTACTTACATCACTACCCTACCCACTTTTCTTCCAATTCGTGCTCGTCCTGACCTCACCTCTGGCGGGAACTCACCTGCTCACACTTCACCTTTCAGTTGAATAAACAGGCGTGATCTTATGCGCTTTGTATTAACCTAATAAATTTCTACATAGAGAAGAACGGTATCACAATAAAAAGCTTTTCCTGCACCTATGTTTTCGTTATCAAACAAGTTGACTGTCGTGAAAAAATAAGTATCCTGACTTAAAGGATGTTATTTCATATGCTAGTAATATTTTGCTTATAGTCGTTGACAACATATAATCAAATGAAGACTTTTCACACATAAAGGAGCACAAGACTGTACTTTATGACATTAAAAATATCGAACTTGTCATTCCCTTCACCCACCCCAGTACCCAGCTCTTGCACCCACGCCTGCACCCATTCCTATAACCTAACCCTGTACCTACCCCAGCCCCCTCCCCACAGCCACCAATCCGTCATTTGCGAGCGAGTCATATTTGTACAGTCTTGACGCATTGTTGTTTTATTCATCCCGCGTCTTTTGTATACGAGATGAGATGTACTTTATTCTCTGAGGAAAGAAGTTAACCCATTTGAAAGTGAGCTCACGTGTTGTACAGGCAAATGGTACACAAACGATGCACTAATGGTCTGTTACATACATGAAAAGTTATGTTCTCCTGAGCCAGTACACACGGGGCCAGTGTAAATGTGAATGTGTATATTTGTAAAACACACACAAACTTGCACATACACACAATACCTTCGGCTCAGCAAAGTCCAGATCTTGAAAAGCAAGTAGAAAAGTTACACGAAATGACCACCATTGCAAACATATGCAATGATATCAAAAAGAAGAGCAAATGCTCCCAAGTTTTTGAGGAAAATTGCTGACTGACACAGTCAAGGTAGATTTTTTTTTATGTAATTAAAAGAAAATATATCAAACTATAATTAAAGATAGGAATAAATAAAAGTAAGTATATTTACAAAATACATAGATATTTTAGATTTGAAGTTCATGAACCAGGATACAGATGTTAGGCAAATTCGAGAAATATAAAAATCTGCTTCAAAAACTTAGTCAGGTTAGGCTAAGCAAATAAAAAATGGTGAAAGGGCAGTGATACAGAAAACATTATTATTCTTATATTTCGTGAAGCGCTAAGCCCTTGTAGGTCATTCATAGCATTCATAGCATTCATCATAATTCGTATTTCAACTCTGAAATCTATTTTGAAGCTATCCTGTGAACCTTTTCTAAGAAAGCCATATATATACTATTTAGGGACAGGAGGTAGAGGAGCTCACGAATGACAACAACAACAACAATAGATACAGAGCAGCTAACGGAAACAAGAAGAAGCCGTACCACATGATACTCTATAACAGTCCTGGTAGAAGAGGTGAAACACTATCTGAAGGAACTGGCTACATCACTGACTATGGTATTAAATCAGATCTCACCAAAGCTATTGAAGCAATAATCACACATCTAACAAGAATACGTAACGGTCAACTTATGCAAAGTTGATAAACCTAAAAACTGCTTTCAGATCACTAGAGAAAAAATTTCAAAGATTAGTGGAGGTCAGGAGAAACTTGACCTCAACATCGTGGATGCAGAACACAGCTCCTGCCTCGCTTCCAGGAACCAACTCTTGATGCACACAACTCAAAGATTTTGTTCAGATAATTTCAAATTAAAGAGTTTATTGATAAACTGATGTGTGATGTGCGTGAAGGACCATTCCACAGGTGCTGTATGATCCTTAAGGGCGCAGCGTTTACCAGGAATATAATAATAATATAGGGTCCAGATTTTTAACTGGTTAGCCCTAGGCCTACCCCGCCCTCACCTTTCAGAATAGGCTTTGAAGCTGATGCCAAATCCTCTGTGTCCTGCAGAAGGTTCCTTTCCTGGAGGGTGAGTGGTCCATCTGAACATCTTCCTCACCAACAGAACATTTCTTTTTTGAAACGCATAGTTGATGGGTCTTTCAAGTGTGTTAAACCATAGGTAATAACCAGTTTGTAGCTACAGAAACTAAGCTGTGCTCGTAGTGTTTAGCCTTCAAAATTTTTTTTTTTTTTTTTTTTATTAACACATCGGCCGATTCCCACCAAGGCAGGGTGGCCCGAAAAAGAAAAACTTTCATCATCATTCACTCCATCACTGTCTTGCCAGAGGGGTGCTTTACACTACAGTTATAAAACTGCAACATTAACACCCTTCCTATATTTTTTTGTCGAATTTCCAAAGACTGTACCATTGGCCAACCACTCTGCTGAAAACATTTACCAGTACCCCTTCAGCTCCACTTTCTTTCTTAATCTGCAACTGTAACCTCATGTTATATATAATTGCTGTAAATAATAAGACATTCTCATTTTTTAATGTACTTTCATGACCTTACAGGTAGTTATTATATATCCTCTTTCCATCCTATCATTCAACGTGGTCATTTCAAGAGTATTTTAGCCTTTCATCATAATTCGTATTTCAACTCTGAAATCTATTTTGAAGCTATCCTGTGAACCTTTTCTAAGAAAGCCATATATACTATTTAGGGACAGGAGGCACACAACTAGGCTTACGTGTATACATTTAAAACTCTTCAGTCATTTGAAGAGGATAACTAGTTCCTGGACACCCTGATAGGGTTGAGTTTTAGAGTATCTCGGCCTACTGAGTATTAAAAGGTATAGCTATTATGCCTCTGGCATGAGCTGAGGGGCTGGGGATTATAATATGATACTGGGATACCTCTCTTTGAAAGCGCAGCGACCGAAATATGTTTAGCTCATTCTGTGATTATTCCTTAGTTTGACAAATTCAAAGACTAATATTTTAAGTGGTGTCTGCTAGGAGTCAGCATGTGTATACCTATAATCACAGGTGGACACAGTCATGTGTACACGAGTACATTTCCAGTATAGAATGTTATATTGTATACATTGCATAGTTACATAGAACCTAGGTATGTGCACATAGAAAAACGACAGCATTATGGAAAAGAACCTTGAAGAACGACGGCATTATGGAAAAGAACCTTGAAGAACGACGGCATTATGGAAAAGAACCTGAAGAACGACAGCATCTTGAAAGGTACACCAAGTAAAACGTGGGTAAAAAATAATTAATATTTATGTTATATACATGCAATGTGCAGCTACACTATCCTACACATGTATTATATTTATGAGTAAGCGCTAGGTCTGATCCAAGGAGAGGGAGGGTAGCTCCAATTCCTTCGATTAACAGATATTCAACAGAATGAAGGTACCTCCTTGAAGGGAATTCTGTATGTGTAATATGGAGGGAACACCCACAGTGTGCTGCTACAATATTATATATGATTTACATTGTGGGCATCCCAGCAGTGCACGACCGCAGGGGTCATGACCCCTGGATCCATTAACAGGTAGACAACAAGTGAACAGCTTTACCAACTAGAGAAATCTACGTTGTTAACCCGACACATTTGATTCTAAACCCCCGAGCAGTGCTCGTCGACTGTGGTCTCCAGGTTTTTTGTTGGTTAATGTGGTTCGAAGCCTGTCGACTACACCAGGGTCATTAAGACTGCATATCACCTGTTCACCACAAGACAAGAATAAATTAATCCCTAAAATTAGGACTAAATAGAAATTGAATACAAAACACGGCTGGAAATTTATAAATAATTTTCCAGAAAAAAATTGATAAGATTGTTATTTTTTGAATACGTTAAGTGCATACAATAGGAAACTTTACGAATAAACGCGGAGATAATGCTTGATAATGGACGATTTCCTGTGCGAAAGCAACATACAGTGGAACCTTGGTACTCTAACTTAATTCGTGCCGATCTGTTCGAGTACCGAACGAATTTTTCCCATAAGGAATAATGCAAATTAGACTAATACTTTTCAGACACCCAAAAATACACTTACAGCGACTTTGCGGTGTATTTTCGTATGGTATTTATGATTGTATTCTCGTTTTCGTGGTTTCATTTGATAGAATGAAAGATATATTACAGAACTAGAGATGATTTTGAATGATTTACAGACTAAAAGTACCTTGAAATTGAGCTCAAAGTAGCGGAAATGTTCGGTTTTTGCTGATGATCAAGAGTAAAAAAAAATCACGTCACGCGTCCAATACACGTCAACTGGTGGGTCTAATATGCTTTCACAAATGTGCTGATCTTATTTATACCATTTTTGCAATAATGCAGTAGTCTGAATAACAGTAAATCTTCTATTTTTTGTATGAATAAAAATTCAAAATGGAAAGCAAGCGTAATGTAAGAGGAGCCCGAAGTTTGAGGAACTATAGGAGAGAGAAAGAGGGGCCAGCAGAAGGACCATTGAGTATCTGATGAGTCGTCTTGATAGCCGGATACTAGCGGTGACTCCAATACAATGTTGTGTAATTACGCTAATATTAGTAATAAAGGTTATCTAACACATTTATTCCAACTTGATATCAGAAACATAGTAGATAACCTAGAAGCACAATAAAGATGCCGAAATTAATAATAAAAGGCATATTATATGGACAGGCGGAGGCGGTGTTTACATCAGGGCAAACACACACACTAACCAATTTTCTTTTTGGTTGGCTGTTATCACTAATCTTCTTAGGCCCCATGGTGAGTTATTTATACAAATAATATAAAAAAACACCAAAAATGTGAAGAAACACGAAATAGTTTACAGCAAAGTTCAGCGGAGTTTTGGCCTGAGAGACAACTGTGGGAAGACTGACGTACATGTTCTGGCAGGTCGTGTTTGTTTGGTCGAGAGCAGAACAAATGCTTCTGCTGCTACTACTGATATTGCTGCTTCTTTGCTTCTGCTGCTACTGCTCCTTCTGCTGCTACTGCTGCTTCTGTTGCTTCTGGTGCTACTGCTCCTTCTGTTGCTTCTGTTGCTTTTGCTGCTTCTGTTGCTACTGCTCCTTCTGCTGCTTCTGCTGCTTCTGTTGCTTCCGCTGCTACTGCTGCTTCTGTTGCTACTGCTCCTGCTGCTTCTGTTGATACTGTTCCTTCTGCTGCTATTGCTGCTTCTGCTGCTATTGCTGCTTCTGTTGTTCTGCTGCTTTTTCTGCTACTTCTAATGTTGCTTCTGTTGCTACTGATGCTGATGATGCTACAGCTGCTACTGATGCTTCAGCTGATATTGATGTTTCTGCTGCTGCTGCTCTTGTTTTTGCTGCTACTGATGTTGCTTTTGTTGGTGCCTCCACGAGCAGTATTTTATATTACTGTAACCACGAACGAGTGGTATTGACTCAATAACAACACTGCGACTAGCCGAGGATTCGAACCATGTCGTTTTGGCCTGCCCCATGGTGAGCGAAAATCACATATGACTGCTGCTTCTGTTATTAACACTGCTACTGATGCTTTTGCTGTTAGTGATACTGATTCTGATGGTGCTGCTCCTGCTGCTAATACTGCTACTGATGTTGTTGCTGCTGCTACATATGAGTCTGCTGCTACAGTTGCTACTGATGATTCTGCTGCTATAGCTGCTACTGATGTGTCTACTGGTACTGATGTTTCTGCTACGGCTGATGCTTCTGCCCCTGCTGATGTTTCTGCTGCTACTGCTGGTAATACTACCGCTGCAGCTGATGGTGCTTCAGCTGATGCTGCTTCTGGTAGTGTTGCTACTGCTGATGGCATTGTTGATGCAGTGATCGTAATAGCAGTGGCATAGCTGTTACTACGCTAATTACTAGAGGTTTTGCTATTGTTGGTGGTGGCGGTGATGGTATGGCAGTAGTGTATTGATGATGTGGTGTAAGTGTTCATGTTATTGTCGGTACTGATGGTGATGCTACTACTACTGTTGCTACTACTTCTGCTACTGCTAGTACTGCTACCACTATCATCCTCACTCTTCAGAGAGCACTTCGCTCCTCAGAGAGTGCCCAACTCCTCAGAGGTGTCTCGTCCTCAGCGTCTCGCTCTTCAGAGAGCGCCTCACACTCAGAGAGCTCCTCGCTCTTCATGGTAAGGGTATCAACTTATTCCTTCAGTTATACGTTTATCACAAGTTTTTATAAATGAGTTGAAGAAAATTTCTGTAAGGTTCTGAAGAAATAACGTCAAAGTTCTGGGGAAATACTTTCAAAGTTCTAAGGAAGTTTGGTATCATCTTCTAAAACGTATCCGGGAAAATGTTTACGTTTTGTGTAACGTTTCCAGAGGATTGATTTGTAGATTTTTGGTATAATTTTCTACAACACCTACAAAACTTAGAGACGTCAGCAACAAATACAAAGGTCTGAGACGCCAGCAACAACTACAAAGGTCTGAGACGCCAGGAACAACTAAGGTTTGAGAAGCCAGGAACAACTAAGGTTTGAGAAGCCAGGAACAACTAAGGCTTGATAAGCCAGGAACAACTACAAAGCTCTGAGAAGCCAGCAACAACTACAGAGGTTTGAGAAACCAGTAACAACTACAAAGCCCTGAGAAGCCAACAACAACTATAAAAGTTTGAGCAGCCAGAAACAACTCTAAATGTTTAAGCTAGCAACACCTACAGAGGCTTGGGAAGCCACCAACACACATATATGAGAGAAGATAGATCAGTATTTCAATGAAGAGATAAATACAGAAAACACGGATCAGAACATGAAATAAAAATATGGATATAAGAGACACGATAGAATACAAGAATATAAAGACACAATACCGTGGCTGGATTATTATTATAATAATTAAAAGAAGCGCTAAACCAGAAGGGTCATACAGCGCAGCAGGGCAGGATGCAGGGGTATTGGGTAGCAAGAGGGAGAGGGATGATTATTAGATTATGGAGTGCAGCGGGGCAGTGGATAGTGCAGGGATAGAGAATAGCAAGAGATTGAGGTAGAAAGGACTGAGGGGAGTGCTAGAGGCATCATCATCAGAGTTTGTGTAGTAAATCAGTTGCTGTCAAAAAGTCAATGAGAGAGTCTGAATTAAAGGAGGGTCCATCAGCAAGAAGGGAAGGTAAATAAAGGGCAGCCGAGCGGAGACGACGTTGGAGGTAAATTCTGCGTGCTCGGCAGTCCAACAGAATGTGGCTAACAGATACTGGAACCTGGCTGGAACAGTACACAATTAACCAGAACGTACGACGTATCTCTCCAAGTCGGACTGATATGTCGCCATAACTTTCAGTCTCCTATGTGCGTGTTATTTATGCAGGATAAATAAATCAGAACGTAATAGATAAAGCAGAATAAAATAGATTAATCAGTATATTATGAGAGTATAGTTATACTAACACTCTTATATGGGTGTGAAGCATGGGTGGTGAATGTTGCTGGAGGCAGTGGAGATGTGTCTGAGGGCAATGTGTGGTGTGAATATAATGCAGAGAATTCGTAGTTTGGAAATTAGGAGGAGGTGCGGGATTACCAAAACTATTATCCATCCAGAGGGCTGAGGAGGGGTTGTTGAGGTGATTCGGAGATGTAGAGAGGATGGAACAAAATAGAATGACTTCGAGAGTGAATAAATCTGTATTGGAAGGAAGGCGGGGTAGAGGACGGCTTAGGAAAGGTTGGAGGGAAGGGGTAAAGGAGGTTTTGTATGCGTAGGGGCTTGGACTTCCAGCAAGCATGCGTGAGAGTATTTGATAGGAGTGAATGGAGACAAATGGTTTTTAGGACTTGTGGTGTTGGAGTGTGAGCAAGGTAACATTTATGAAGGGATTCAGGGAAACCGGAAGGCCGGACTTGAGTCCTGGAGATGGGAAGTAAAGTGTCTGCTCTCTGAAGGAGGGGTGTTAATATTGCAGTTTTATAACTGTAGTGTAAGCGTGCCTCTGGCAAGACAGTGATGGAGTGAATGATGATGAAAGTTTTTCTTTTTCGGGCCACCCTGCCTTGGTGGGAAACGGCCGATGTGTTAATAAAAAAAAAATTATAGATAAATCAGTATATAATAGATAAATCAGTATAAATAGATAAATAAGTATATAATAAATATTCAGAATATAATTAAAAAATCAATCAAGAATAGATAAATCATTAGAGAATAGATTAATCAATATAGAATTGATAAATTAACATAAAATAGATGGATCAGTATACAATAGATAAAACAGTATACATGTGCAAGAAAGGTATACAATACCGACAAGATGAAGGTTAAGACACATGTGCAACATCTGGGAATCTTTATTGTAGAATCTCCACGACTACGGTGCTCTCCACACCAACTCCAAGACTGAGGGACTGATTACCTCATCTTTTGTATATAGTTCTACTGTCTTGAAGTTATGTCCTTGAATCTGTGTTGATAAAGCCACTGGATGGCGAAACGTCTACAATAAAGATATCCAGATGTTGCACATGTGTCTTAACTTTCCGTATATAATATATAATTCAGTATAGAATAAATCAGTATAGAAGAGATTTATCTGTATGGAACCTGTAAATCAGTATAGTATTGATAAATCATAATTTTTATTATATGCTAAAACGCTGAACCCACGAGGAGGATACAGAGCCTAGAAAATGGAAGGCAATCGTGTTTGATCCAAGTGGAGGGGAGCTCCAATTCTTCAGATCAAGAGCCCTTAAGGGACATCAAGACATCCACCTTGAAGAGTATTGATTAGAACGACCAGTATAGAAGAAAAGAGTTAGGTTAGTTCGCTAGGTTTCAAGCTTATAGACTACACGAGGGTCACCAAGGCGGTAATCCATCTGAAGATTCCAGGTACGATTATCAAGAATACGTCAGTTCCTTACACAGCATAAAATGGCGTGAATATACTGATACACACGTCTTTCTATATTACCGATGAACACTTTTGTTTCATCCAAATATGTAAAGAACTAGCTTACTGGTGCACTAATGCATACCAAGCCTAATGGCGTATGTAACCAGGTGGTCTCTTTATGTACTAATGCGTAAATTTATCAGCTGTAATTTGTACTAAACTATTGTTATCTGGGTATATTTATGCGCCAGTCAAACTCTTTTCCAAAAGCTAAATAAACTTAAGCACCGCAACTCAATATTAGAAAAAATATAGTGTATCCGGACTGGCAAATAAATATATGTATGATATACTGAGATATAGAAAAAATTGCGAGGCGAGGGCAGGTGAGGGCAAGCGAGGGCAGGCGAGGGCAGGTGAGGCAGGTGGCAGGCGAGGGCAGGTGAGGGCAATGTTTCATATGATTGATTGTTTTTTTTAGTCACCGAGGGAATTACAATCAACCAATAAATATGCTAAACTTGTTAAAAACGACGTCAATACAATTTACAAAATAAACGTATTTCTCGTACCAACAAATCCTATTTTTGGGGGCTGCTACTGGGAACGTAATATTTAATCTATTTTTATTTATCATCAATATTTTAGGTGGCCCCTACCAACACGTGTTTATTTTTATGATTAATATTTTTTTTAAATTGGTTAATAGACAGATTCACAACGAATAAAAAAAACAGTAACCGTTCATATATTTCACTAAATATACTGGAACCATATTTTGTAATACTAGCGTGCGCGCGCTCGTGCGTGTGTTATATATCTCTCGCCGAAAAAGCCAAACCGGCGAGTTAGGCCTAAAAAGCAAGGGTGTTTTCTGTCGAACAAGCAGTGAAAAAAAAATGATGAGTTTGGCCTATTTAGCAAGGGTACACTTCAGCGAATTAGCAGAATGAAAATTGTTTTTGCCATAAATCAGCGGAAATCGATCTAAGCATAACGAATATATATATATATATATATATATATATATATATATATATACAACACTCGACTAGCCAAGAGTGAACCTATGCTGCTTGGCCCGCCTCATGGTGAGCAAAAACTCATGACGCTCTTGTCTACGGGACCACACAATCCTCAAGAATAACACCCAGCCAAGCTAGGTGTTGTACCCGTCATCCGATGACATACGGTGGTGTGGACGCCTCTGAGCTAATTTAATTCTACTCCCTGTTTGGTGTACTAGCTCAACGAGCAATATTTTATACTATTGTACCCACGAACGAGTGGTATTGATCAATAACAACACTGCGACAAGCCAAGGAGGCTCCAAAAAAGGTTTATTTTCTTCTGGAATACACCGAGCCAGGCAGTTGTTGACGAATATATATACAAACACATACACACACACACACATTGGTTGTGCACAACGTTTAGTTGTATACGCACTGAATGTTAATTGGTTTAAAATTCCATCCCTGTTCTTTTCTAAAAACGTCCGTTTCATTTTTCTACTTTTTTATGCTAAATTTAAAACAAAAATTGTAACTTAAATTTTGGACATTAATGTATGTACACTTTATTTTAGAATATTTTATTTTGACTAATTTTAGTGGTTTCGTCTTACCTCCGTCGATCACGTAACAACTTACTGTTTTATACTGATCTGACGTCTTACACATGTAACGTTATACTGTTGCAGCTGTCTTGTAACAAGCCTACACTGAGTTATACTCATATGATTTCTCCCTCTTGTAACAAGTCTACTGATCTGACATCTCATTCTTGTAACAGGTCTACTGATCTGACATCTCACTCTTGTAACAGGTCTACTGATCTGACATCTCACTCTTGTAACAAGTCTACTGATCTGACATCTCACTCTTGTAACAAGTCTACTGATCTGACATCTCACTCTTGTAACAAGTCTACTGATCTACATCTCACTCTTGTAACAGGTCTACTGAGCTTACATCTCACTTTAACAGCTACTGATCTTCATCTCACTCTTGTAACAGGTCTACTGATCTGACATCTCACTCTTGTAACAAGTCTACTGATCTTACATCTCACTCTTGTAACAAGTCTACTGATCTGACATCTCACTCTGGTAACAAGTCTACTGATCTTACATCTCACTCTTGTAACAGGTCTATTGATCTGACATCTCACTCTTGTAACAAGTCTACTGATCTTACATCTCACTCTTGTAACAAGTCTACTGATCTTACATCTCACTCTTGTAACAGGTCTACTGAGCTGACATCTCACTCTTGTAACAGGTCTACTGATCTGACATCTCACTCTTGTAACAAGTCTACTGATCTGACATCTCACTCTGGTAACAAGTCTACTGATCTTACATCTCACTCTTGTAACAGGTCTACTGATCTTACATCTCACTCTTGTAACAGGTCTACTGATCTGACATCTCACTCTTGTAACAAGTCTACTGATCTTACATCTCACTCTTGTAACAGGTCTACTGAGCTGACATCTCACTCTTGTAACAGGTCTACTGATCTGACATCTCACTCTTGTAACAAGTCTACTGATTTTACATCTCACTCTTGTAACAGGTCTACTGATCTGACATCTCACTCTTGTAACAAGTCTACTGATCTGACATCTCACTCTTGTAACAAGTCTACTGATCTTACATCTCACTCTTGTAACAGGTCTACTAAATGACTTTTACATCTACTACTCTTCATTGTAACAAGTCTACTGATCTGACATCTCACTCTTGTAACAGGTCTACTGATCTTACATCTTACTCTTGTAACAAGTCTATGATCTGACATCTCACTCTTGTAACAGGTCTACTGATCTGACATCTCACTCTGGTAAAAGGCCAACTCAGCTGATCCATGGCAGGAGGCAAGGAGCTCCAAGCAATGGTTCACGGTGTCTCCATGAACCATCCTTTTTACTCTATCTTCTGGAGATCTTCAGGAAACATTACTATCCTCACATAACCTTCAACAACCCGTCCTAGTTTGTCCAAGAAAACCTGTCCTCATTTATCCAGCAGTAAACGCAAGACTGGATCAAGACGATAACGAAAGCTTTACTGTTATTAGTGAAGGGACGCAAGACCTATAACCTTGGCTGTTAAGAGGTAAAGGGAAAGCTTGTGTCGAGAAGAAAGGAAATGAGGGGAAAGATGGTGTGATGCTGGGAGATGAGGGAAAAAATAGCAGATAGATGCTGGGAGATGTGAAGAAAAGATCTTGTGGATATGAAGGAGAGGGTAAATGTGAAGATGATGTAGGAGTGTGTGGTAGGGACCACAAATTTGCAAATTATATGACAAATTATATGCCGAAGAGCTTATCTCTGTTTCTGTAGGTACAAATAGGTATTTAATCACACATATACGGACTTAATAGGCAAGGCAAGGCGCCATAATTCGAGTACAAGCTGGTTAAGTTCAAACATAACCCATACACCAACACACACAGACACCTAAATACACATTTACACTTGTATACCTATATTCACATCCTGTCTTGAATCATTATCAACTGACCTGCTAACTGTCCAGGATGAAACAAAACACCATCTAAAGTTTCTTCTTCAGCTACGGCATTGTATATTCTTCTAGCTGGGTTAGTATGCTTAGGGACTTGCCACGCGTGCCTGCCCGAGTTCATCATAAATCACTGAGGCTCCCTGTTTGGTATAATGCGACTACCCAGAGACATTTAAACACTGATAACCAAATGTGGTATATCGCAGAACCTATCCAAAAAGAAGCTAATTTCCCCTGATACCAAGTAGATGAATCTTGAAGCATGGTGAACAGCAGCACAATTATTCATAACGGATAGTCAACAGCAGTGCAATGATTCTTGTTACACCGTCAACATCGGTGCAAGAATTCACTCCGTCCTCCCCTCCCTCCCTTCCTCACGTCTCTCTCTCTCTCTCCTCTCATATTCTCCTCCCCATCCAATATCTGTCATTTAGCAGCAGCGAGCCCTTATATATATATATATATATATATATATATATATATATATATATATATATATATATATATATATATATATATATATATATATATGTCGTGCCGATTAGGTAAAACTTGCGATTTTGGCTTAAATAGCAACGCTCACCTTGCCATATAAGACAAGTGAAAATTTGTGTATGCAATAATTTCGCCAAAATCATTCTGAACATAACGAAAAAAATATATTTCATTGTGTTTTTTTATTATTAAATTAATCTTAACGTATCTAAAATATATTTAGTTGGGTTAGGCTAAATTAAATTGCGCTTGTTGTAATAAGGTTAGGTAGGTTTTCAAAGTTTCTCTTGGTACAAAATTATAAATTCTAGAAATTTTAGAAAGGACCTAATTTTAAATGAGTTCTTGCTAATTGACCAGTTTTACCTAATCGGCACGACATATATATATATATATATATATATTTATATATATATGTATATATATACCATACAGGAGGGTCTTTTTTCGCCAGTGCATTCTGCTGGGTAGCAGCCGTTAGCATGATGTCACGGCCTGCCACCACAGTTCACAGTGACGTCTCATTGATCACGTGGCTGCCGTGGTGAGAGGAAGTGTTGCACTTTTGTCTCTCATCCGCCCCATCTTTTGTCCAGTGTTCCCTTTGGTTTGGGGCTATACATCTTTGATTATAGGACTCCGCAAAGCTGGTGCCCAGCTTTGCGAAGCCCTATGATTTGAGTTATAGTTTCAGGTGTTAAAGTTTTCCTTTTACCCATAATCAAAGATGTATAGCCCCAAAACCAAAGGGAACACTGGACATAAGATGGGGCAGATGAGAGACAAAAGTGCAACACTTCCTCTCACCACGGCAGCCACGTGAGCAATGAGACGTCACTGTGAACTGTGGTGGCAGGCCGTGACGTCATGCTAACAGCTTCTACCTAGCAGAATGCACTGACGAAAAAAGACATCCCTGTATGGTAGGCCTTTGATTTTCATCACAGCATTATGCCCGGGCGTTCACCCGGCATAATGCCATGACGAGCACTATATATATATATATATATATATATATATATATATATATATATGCAAGAAAACCACTATGAAAAAATAGAGGAATTCCAAGCGCTTTCGTGACTACTCACATTATCAAGGAACTATAAAAGGAAACATGACAAGAAGGCTTATATAATCCAAAAAGGGACAACCAACCTTATTCAACCAAAAATATGTTGGTTCTCCCTTACCATGAAAACTTGGTTGATATGCCTTCCTTTCTTACGAATTTTAATATCAAAGTTGTATTTAAAAATCTTGATACAGTAAAAAGACTTTTGATAAAAAATTCCCCCCAAAATGCTGACGGATGTGTTTATAAGATTCCCTGTAAAATATGCGATAAAGTTTATTATGGTCAAACTGGTAAAAGTCTTGAACTAAGATTAATACAACATAAATATAGCATTAGAACTGGACAAGATTCTAATGCTCTATTTATTCATGTGAGAGATTTTAACCATCCAATTGATTTTCAAAATGCTGAGAAGGTTGTATCAAGCAAGTCCATGGTTGAGAGGAATATAATAGAATCATGTTTCATTAAAAGAAGTTTTGAAAATAATATGAATATTTCTTTTGGTTTATATAAATTGGATTCATTTATAATTAATAAAATTTGGGAAGAATTTAATGATAAATTGGACTAATCTTAATTCTTGGGAAGAGTTTCAGATCCTTTCTTATGTTCCTCTTCACAGAGTCGTGCGATGTTACGCTACTGTGAGGTGTAGTCTTTGTTAGTGTGATGTGACTGTGAGGTGTAGTCTTGCCCCTTATATAAGCCTTCTTGTCATGTTTCCTTTTACAGTTCTTTGATAATGTGAGTAGTCACGAAAGCGCTTGGAATTCCTCTATTTTTTCATAGTGGTTTTCTTGCATATTTTGATATAACCTGTTTACTGTGATCTTTTTGCATATATATATATATATATATATATATATATATATATATATATATATGTCGTGCCTAATAGGTAAAACTGGTCAATTAACAAGAACTCATTTAAAATTAAGTCATTTCTAAAATTTTCTCTTATACGTTTGAAGATATATATTTTTCATTTATATTAATGTAAAAATTTATAATTCTGGACCAAGAGAAACTTTGAAAACTTACCTAACCTTATTATAACAAGCGAAATTTAATTTAGCCTAACCCAACTAAATATATTTTTGATACGTTTACAATAATTTAATAATAAACAATGATTTTTGCGAAATTATTGCATACACAAATTTTCGCTTGTCTTATAAGGCAAGAAGAGCGTTGCTATTTAAGTCAAAATAGCAAGTTTTACCTAATCGGCACGACACATACACACACACATATACATGTGTGTGTGTGTTGGCGTGGGCGGAGGGAAAGGGGTCATGTATGTTATCACGGAATGGAAGAAAAAGTAGTTCTCGTGAACATCGCAGAGCACCCAGATGCTGAAGATGAAGATGAGGAAGAGAAGGAGAAAGTGGAAGAGGATGAGTAGAAAAAGTGAAGAAAATCAGCTGTTGGAATAGCAAAAGTTGATGGTACTTCTTTCTCCACCCCGTCCCTCCCTCCTTACTCTGTCTCTGTCTGTCTGTCTGTCTGTCTCTCTCTCTGATTCGTGAGATTCAAGTGGTCCTCCCGCCGCAACTTTCACGTCTTGGGAGGCCGACTTTGGAATCCAATTACGAGTCTTGGTTGAGCTGGAGGTTGGTGGTGCGTCGCCTTCCGCACTCATTATTCCCAGAGACTTTTGCTATAAGCATCTCGCCTCCAGGCAATTTTAATTAGGGACAGGTCTTAACACACTAATCACAATTTTCTTATACATCCTCTCTTCCTTCGCCCCTCTCCTTCGCCTCTCTCTCTCTCTCTCTCTCTCTCTCTCTCTCTCTCTCTCTCTCTCTCTCTTGGCGTGATTGTAAGAGTTTGAAAAAGAGAATAGAGTGATTGTTACGGAAATTGTGAGAGGGCAGACTGTGCACGTGTATATGAGGGAGGGGAAAGTTGGGAAGGCAGTAGTGGTGTAATAGGTCACGGGGTCGACTAAGGGAGGAGAGCTGAGAGAGTGGGAGTAACGTGGGTGTTACAAGGGTGGGTGGAGGAAGCTGGAAATCAGAGGAGGCAGTGGGTGGCTACTGAAATTCAATTCCATCAAATGTAATGTGATGAGAATGGGAACAGGGAGAAAGAAACCAGAATAAACCCTCAGTCTAAAAAGGAGGCAACTCACTGAATAAGGAAGAGAAAAAGCACCTAGCAAAGAACATTACCCTGAGGTACACAATAATTATGCAAGGAATTTAAGAATTGTTTTATGAACAAGGAAGCATTTAGAACTCGATACATTATACATAGGACCAATACTTGATACACAGAGCAAGATTGAAACCTTCATTCCATTAAGGATACAAGAAAAAGTGGGAAAATTCAAAGGTTTGCTACAAAGCAAAATAACCTGGAAAATTTAAACTGCCAAAAGTCTTGTCACATAAGAGAGCTAGGATACGAAGATGGGTTAAGAGCCAAACCTTACATCACTAGAAGACAAGAACCATAGGAAACAAATCATGGAAAAGGTACGCAGAAACATACTCACATGGGAGGAACCGTAACTAGGTGAAGTAAACTGGACACTACAAGTTTAAATCAGTTGTAGGAACACAAGAATTATTTGTGAGGGAACTTAGCAAGTGAAATGTAGTAAGAGATATAATGAAGGTTAACTCAATATGAAGATTCAAAGAAAATATGACAAAAAGATCAGGTTGTCATGCTACACTTAGTTAACGAAAAAAAGAAAAGACAGGTTGGAAGAGTTGGAACTTAACCCCCTCCAAGAAACACATGTGAGTGAAACAAGGTGAGTACCTATATACGCACATACACAACCTTAACACTAATCCTTCCACACATACACGGAACTATATGTTCAGACAAATATCCAGATGGATGGACGGACAGACACAAACCAAGACTGAGAGAGAGAGAGAGAGAGAGAGAGAGAGAGAGAGAGAGAGAGAGAGAGAGAAGAGAGAGAGAGAGAGAGAGAGAGAGGAGGAGGGAATGAGTGAGGAAGAGAGAGATAAAAGTATGTGTAATTTCTTGAGAAGCAAGAGAGTTTATATCAGACAAACAAAATAAAGAAATCACAAGTAGTTCAATGAAGCCACTTGGGAGGCCAATGGAAGGGCCAAAAAGTGTGGAAAAAATATAGAGTACAGGGGATAAAAGAAAAAATGGAAGCAAAAACTGTAAATGACTAAATATGGGGACAAAATAAAGCTGAATTTGTAAATGATATAGGAGAAAAAGTTAAAACAGAATCAAAACTGATTCATAATCCCATAAGGAAGATGACTGCAAAGGACTAAGTGATAAGCTAGGATTACGCGCTAGTGGACATGAGAGAGGAATGCAAAGAATTAAAGTTCGTGGATGAATTCACAGAAAAACAAGAAATGTAGGCAGGTAATACACCTTAGAGAAACGTAAAATCAACCCACATTAGAAAAACAAACACAAACAAATTAAGAATAGGATAAGGAACTGGAAAGAGGGAATCTAGCTATTATATTAACTATACTTAAGAAAAGGGAAAGACAGGAGGCTCTGAACTACAGGACGGTATCACTGATGTGCATCTTTTTCAAATAATTTGAGATTATCAGGATGAAACTGGAGCACATGATAAGGAGTTTCATTCTGTGAACACCAACAGATTCAGAGATGGGAGATGTTGTCTGACAGACCTACTGGAGTTTTATAGCAGTCACTGACAAAGTAAAAAAAAACGGGTAGACTGCATCTTTCTAGATTGCAAAAAAACATTTGATACGGTTTCCCACCAAAGACTGCTCCACGAGATAAAAGAGCAAGAAGGGATAAAAAGGAAAGTCATCTAGTGAATCAAGGAGTACCTGAAAGTCGGAAGACAGAGTGACAGTATAGGAGGAAGTGTCAGGTTGGATTATGGGTAAAAAGTGGTAAACCCAAAAAATTAATACCAAAGACACTACTTTTCGTGATATACACAAATTCCCTACCAGGTAGGATCGAATCAGACAGGATAATACAGTGAAGACCTCCAGATAGATTTATACAGGTTATCAAAGTGGTGAAACAATTGGCTGTTGGAGTGTATTACGAATTCATGTACGGTGGAACCCCGTTGTTTGAACTTAATTGGTTCCTAGACCGTGTTCGAACTGCGAAAAGTTTAATGGCCAAAACAGTATTTCCCAAGCGTTAATTATCGGCCTCACATACTGGAGGATGTTGAACTGACTCTTCCAAAAGTCTCTGAGTTAGGCCAGCGTCAGAGGTCATTTTAAAGCACTTTTGAAACGGCTTTCGGTACAGTTTTTTACAAAATAATTTTAAACAAGTCAGCGTGTTCGGACTCCAGAAAAACGTTTAAAGAACGGATCAATTTTTTGTGAAAAAAATTGTTCGGACTCCGGATTGTTCGAGGTCCGGTATCTTCGAACACCGAGGTTCCACTGTATGTATATATGTACATACAGGCGTACTCGATTATTTATGTTTGCGAGGGCCGATTCTTGACTCCTGGATAAGCTTCTTAGTTTCATCATACGGATTACTGGCTTCTGGTCTCTTGCACCCTGTCATACTCTTAAAACCATATATGAATCATGCCTTCGTTACTTCCATATTCAGTTCACTCCTCTATAAAATGTAATCCCTAACATCCATGTATTTTGAATTTCTGTTCCTTCTTTTGTAAAAGTCTGCCCTTTCACGCAATACCCACACACACACACACACACACACACACACACACACACACACACACACACACACACACATAAAATATGAGAAAACAAGAGTTTGGTGGATCACATTTTCTAGAGCTGTAGAAAATAATTTGATTCAGTACCTTGTCAGAGATAAGCCCAGAAATAAAGAGAAAACCCAGGTTTAAAACGAAGGTGTTCCAATGGGTCAAGGAGTACCTAAATGACAGAAGGCAGAGAGTAACGGTAAGTTATGAGATAATCAGAATGGGTGAGAGTAAAGAGTGGGTAATCAGAACCACTATTGCTCCTTATATAGGTGAATGACCTATTAGAGGGGATTGAGTCCTATATGTCAATGTTGGCTCACGATTTAATTAAAATTAACCGAGAAGAATAAGAACAGAAGAAGGCAATGATAAACTGCCGAGAAACCTAAACAGACTGCAGGCCTTCTCGAGTTCAATCATGACAAATGTAACGTCGTGGGAATTGGAGAAAGAGAGGGCAGACCGGACACAGAGTACAGCATGGGTGGAGAGAAGCTGCAAATGTCAGAGTAAAAAAAAAGACCTGGGTGGGGTAAATATAACACCTAGCATATCGCCAGAATTGCTCATAAACCGTTAACGTGAGTGGCATATGCAAGATTCGAACACTTAAGATATCAAGAACTTGAATAAAGAACCCTTCAGAGCCTTATATACATATGATAGGCCAGTCACTGAGTACGTGGCTCAGCATGGAGCTCAAGCCTAGTTAAGCACGTGAAGGTTAGGTTAGGTTAGGTTAGGTAAGGTTTGTCAGGAAACACTTGTTCTGTTTCCTGACGCGGGTCTTAGATGATGACGCGCCTTTGTAGCTTTTGGTCATCTGACCGAGGCCTTCCGCTGGCTTACCGGTCTCCCGCTTTAAAAATTATGGTCATAGTTATAACCATGCACGTGAAGAAACTCGAAAAGATCGAAAGGTGTGCAACGAGGCTAGTTCCAGAATTGAGAAGAATGCACTATGAGGAGACAGAAAAAGTTGACTGAATCGAACATGACGACCTTAGAGAAGAAAGCGGCAAGGAGGAACATGATTTATACTTACAAAATCCAAAGAGCTGTAGATAGGTCAGATAGGGACAGACTTTTCGAATTAAGATTACCAAAATCAAGGGAAGATAAGTAAACATGCACACACATAAACACAAACACACACACACACACACATTCTCTCTCTTTAATACGATACTATAATTAAAGTAAAAAATAATTATGAGGTACAATAAAAGTCAGAAACGTCTACATCTTCAAAATTCAGATGAGGATGTGGTTTTAATTAAGGACGCGGGGAGGAGTTTTTTGTAGATTTTCAAGGGGTGAATAATTTAATTTGATTAATGTTGAATATGTCATTACGTTTTTTAATTAGGTAAAAGTCTACATGTGCACAGTGTAGGCTATGTTTTCCCCTCACCAGGAACTTTGTCAAGCCGTAATTTAAGTGGTTGGTTAATATAGTTTGTAGCCTATCAACTATACGACTGTCACTGAAGCCACGTGTCACCTGTTCACCACCGATCAAGAATACTTTAAACCTTAAACCTTAAAATAGGGCTTAAATGCATATATATATATATATATATATATATATATATATATATATATATATATATATATATATATATATATATATATATATATCAATAACAACACTGCGACTAACCGAAGACTCGAACCTGTGCCGTTTTAGCCCGCCTCATGGTGAACGAAAATTCACGACGCTCTAACCCACAGGACCATCCAATCCTTCAAAGATCACACACCCAGCAGAGCTAGGTGTTTTACCGTGATCTGAGGACATACGATGGTGTGGGTGCCTCAGAGCTAATTTCATTCTACTCCCCGTTTGGTGTACTAGCCTCCACAAGCAGTATATATATTATTGTAACCACGAACAAGTGGTATTTAATTAATAACAACACTGCGATTAGCCGAGGACTCGAACCCGAGTCGTTTTAGCCTGCCAGAAAAGAGGCGGGGCCAGGAGCTGTAAATCGACCCCTTCAACCCCATATACGTGAGTAAACACACACACACAGACTGGCAGGAGAACCAAGACTCAAGAGGAGGAACAAATACAAACTCCCCTCAGAACCACCTACAGAAGGCCATCAACTCCGACAACCCCAATGCACCCAAACAATCTAACACACAACCCACACGCCGTACCCACTGCCCCCATCCCCCTCAACACAAACTCCACCTTCACAGCAATCCGCCATAGTTCCTCGCCAGGTCTCCCGCTTCCCCAACCCCAACATACCCCCCAGACCACAGTTTTAGACAAGAAGTTGAAGGTTTGGTATATGAATGCGGATGGAATAACAAATAAATGTGAGGAGTGGTATGAAAGAATCTAGGAGACGTCCCCAGACATCACAGCACTCACAGAAATGAAACTCACCGGGATAACAGACGCAATCTTTCCACCCGGATATCAGATCCTAAGAAAAGATAAGAGGGAACAGAGGGGGAGGAGGAGTTGCACTGCTCATTAAAAATCGGTGGGGATTTGAGGAAATGGAATGAATGGACAGAATGGACGAAAGGGACTACATAGGAACAATTCAGTTTAGAGGACCTAAGGTGGTAATTGAAGTGATGTACAACCCGCCACAGAACTGCAGGAGGCCAAGAGAAAAATATGAAGTGAGCAACAGAGAAATGGTGGACACACTAGCTGAGGTGGCCAGAAGAGCTCACATGGGTAGAGCGAAGTTACTAGTTATTGGTGATTTTAATCAAAAGAAGATTGACTGGGAAAACCTGGAGCTACATGGGGGTCCTGAAACATGGAGAGCCAAAATGTTGGATGTGGTACTGGAAAACCTCAGGCATCAACATGTTAGGAATACTACCAGAGAGAGAGAAGTGAGGATGAACCAGCAAGACTGGACCTCGTATTCACCTTGAGTAGTTCAGACATTGAGGACATCACATACGAAAGACCTCTCGGGGCTAGATACCATGTGGTTCTGAGCTTTGAATCCATAGTGGAGTTACAAGTGGAGAGAGTAACAGAAATAGGAAGGGAAAAGCCAAACTACAAAAGGGGGGACTACACAGGCATGAGGAAATTCCTGCAAGAGGTACAGTGGGAAAGAGAATTGGTAGGAAAATCAGTAAACGAAATGATGGACTATATGACACCAAAATGCAAAGAGGCTGGGGAGAGATTTGTTCCCAAGGGAAACAGAAATAATGGAAAGACCAGAACGAACCCTTGGTTCACCCAAAAGTGTAGGGAGGCAAAAACTAAGTGTGCGAGGGAATGGAAAAAGTACAGAAGACAAAGGACCCAGGAAAATAAAGAGATTAGTCGAAGAGCCAGAAACGAATACGCACAAACAAGAAGGGAGGCCAAGCGACAATACGAAAATGACAGCATTGAAAGTCAAGTCTGACCCAAAACTGTTGTATAGCCACATCAGGGGGAAAACAACAGTCAAGGATCAGGTAATCAGGCTGAGGAAGGAAGGTGGAGAGGTCACAAGAAACGACCAAGAAGTGTGTGAAGAGCTCAACATAAGATTTAAAGAAATATTCACAGTAGAAACAGGAAGGACTCCAGGAAGTCGGAATAGGGGGTTACACCAACAAGAGATACACCAACATGTGCTGGATGAAATACACACAACCGAGGAGATGAAGAAGCTGCTATGTGAACTTCATACCTCAAAAGCGGTGGGACCGGACATCTCTCCGTGGGTCCTTAGAGAGGGAGCAAAGACGCTGTGTGTGCCACTAACAAAATCTCAACACATCCATTGAAACTGGGCAGCTACCTGAGGTATGGAAAGTGGCATTAAACTACAGACCAGTGTCACTGACTTGTATAGTATGCAAAATCATGGAGAAGATTATCAGGAGGAGAGTGGTGAAGCACCTAGAAAGGAACAAGCTTATACACGAAAACTAGATTGGTTTCAGGGAAGGGAAATCCTGTGTCACAAACTTACTGCAGTTTTATGACAAAGTAACGGAAGTAAGACACGAGAGAGAGGGGTGGGTAGATTGCATCTTCTTGGACTGCAACAAGGCCTTCGACACAGTTCCTCACAAGAAGTTAGTGCAAACGCTAGAGGAACAGGCGCGCATAACAGGAAAGACATTGCAATGGATAAAAGAATACCTGACAGGGAGGCAACCACGAGTCAGTACATGACGAGGTGTCAGTGTTCGCCTGTGACGAGCGGAGTTCGACAGGGGTCAGTCCTAGGACCAGTGCTGTTTTTGGTATATGTGTGAATGACATGACGGAAGGGATAGACTCAGATGTGTCCCTGTTTGCAGATGATGTGAAGTTAATGAGGAGAATTAAATCAGATGAGGATCAGGCAGGACTACAAAGAGACCTGGACAGGCTGGAATCCTGGTCCAGCAACTGGCTCCTCGAATTTGACTTCGCCAAATGCAAAGTCATGAAGATCGGGGAAGGGCAAAGAAGACCGCAGAGTATAGGCTAGGTGGCCAAAGACTACAAACCTCAATCAAGGAAATGGATCTTGGGGTGAGTATAATACCGAGCACATCTAATGAGGCGCACATCAACCAGATAACTGCCGTAGCATATGGGCGCCTGGCAAACCTAAGAATAGCTTTCTGATACCTCAGTAAGGAATCGTTCAAGACTCTATACACTGTGTACGTCAGGCGCATATTGGAGTATGCAGCACCAGTGTAGAACCCACACCTGGTCAAGCACGTCAAGAAATTAGAGAAAGGGCAAAGGTTTGCAACAAGACTAGTCCCAGAGCTAAGGGAAATGTCCTACGAGAAGAGGTTAAGGAAAATTGGCCTGACGACACTGGAGGACTGGAGGGTTAGGGAAGACATGATAACGAAATATAAAATACTGCGAGGAATTGGCAAGGTGGACAAAGACAGGATGTTCCAAAGATGGGACAAAGAAACAAGGGGTCACAATTGGAAGTTGAAGACTCAGATGAGTCAAAGGAATGTTAGGAAGTATTTCTTCAGTCATAGAGTTGTCAGTAAGTGGAATAGTCTGGAAAGTAACGTAGTGGAGGCAGGAACCATACATAGTTTTAAGACGAGGTTTGATAAAGATCATGGAGCAGGGAGAGAATGACCTAGTAGCGATCAGTGAAGAGGCGGGGCCAGGAGCTATGAGTCGACCCCTGCAATCACAAATAGGTGAGTACACACACACACACAATGAACACCTACAAACGCGAATCCAAATTCAGCCACACTGCTAGTTGGGTCAACAAATGCATCAAAGCAATATGAAATACGACATATCACTGGAATTTATAGCAGAATACGTATATCAAAATTTAACAGAGAAAAAGATTTAAATGTTGACAAAATCAATGAGATCAGTCAGACAGTAAATCAGTTCCGAAATGTATTGGAATTGCAGCAAAGTTTTGCAATCCTTTGGATGGAGGAAGACGAAAGTTAACATAAAACATTCCTTTAAAGCTTGATTCTCTTGAGGATGCACGCAGGGTAGAGACTGTGGTGGTCACCTGGTGGGTTCTGTGTAGGTGGCGTAATGTTCTGTGTCGAGTCATCTATTCGTTGTTATGAGGGTCAAGGCTCCACTGCCACGCCAGCCTTTTATCAACAGATAAACTGTTTCACAGGTTTCATGCCCAGTGTGCTCTACGGTATTTATTTTCAAACTGTGTATTGTGTTTGCTTCCACCACCTCCTCATTTAAATTAGTCCCTGAAGCAGAAGTACTTCCAAACATTCCTGTCACTCATCTGGGTCTTTAACTTACAACTGCGCCCCTTTCCTTGTTCGGATTCCCCGCCTTTCACAAAGTCTATTCCTGCCTGTCCTATCAAAGTCTCAGAGCAGCTTGTATATACGTTGTTATCATGCCTCTTATGATTCTTATCTCTTCTAAGATCAGCAGGTTCAGTTCTTTTAGCCTTTCCTTGTAGGTTAGTTCTATTAGTTCTGGGACTAACCTTGTTGGAAATGCCTCGACTTTCACTATTTGCTTTACATGTTAGATCAGGTGTGTACTCCAAGCAGGTGCCGCAAACTCTATGACAGGTTTGACAAATGTGCTGTATAGTTTTTGCACGTGATGTCACAGGGATGATTGTCTACCATATAGTGCCGATCAGGCGTGTGCCAGTAATGTTAGTGCTTATTTGAAGAATTTTGAGATGCCTGATACCTGCGGTGTTGTGGGTTGTTCAAACAGGTGGCAAAAATTATCATTTTATCTCATTCCTATCGAGAAAGATCGATGGAAAGGTGAATAGTAGAGATCATAAGATAAAACTAGATGATTCACACTATGCACAGATAAGTAGCTGACATTCATATTTATCACACCCTTCAAGGAAGGTGCTTTGATGCTGGTGTAAAGCTCTTGATTCTAGGAGCTGGACCTATCCTCCCATTCTTTGAATCGAATCTATTACTTCAAATTTCCCATGCGGTATATGACTTACACGGGTTTAGCATTTCCTTGTTTATAATAATATTAAGTAATTAAGGTGTGTACTTTATAAACATTATATATATTACAGATCAGTTAAGTAACACTCACATTAACAATAATATTGATAACTGAACAAGAACCTTGAATTATGTTTAATTAATTACTTTTCAAAAGTTTGCCATGTCCAAAGATGAGGATGCATTTCTATTCCTATTCGATTGCAACAGATGGATAAGCTGGTGATCCTTCTCTGAAGGAATTTTTTGTTTGATTATCCAACCTATGGCAGAAAGTTTTAGTTTTCGTCTTTCAGAATCCTGATGGAGCTTGTAGAATGTTAGGTTTGTTTCTTCTTGACCATTACTACAGTCAACACCACAACAAGTAGTAAACATCGTAGGTTAGATTACTACAGCCAACAACATAAGTAGTAGTTACCATTGTAGAAGCTTAGATTACTACACCCAACAACACGACACGTAAATATAAATAAATATCAATATTTCCACAAGTACATGTACAAGGTATACAGGCCTAGCTGACATCAATGACATACTACTACATAGAAAGCCGCTTGTTATGCAGAACATTTATAATAATAATAATAATAATATCTTTATTTACTACAAGTACATGTACATGGTATACAGTCCTAGCTGACATCAGTGACATACTACTATATAGAAAGTCCCTTGTTATGCTGAGCATTTCGGGCAGATTAGGTCAGTGTCCTAGGATGCGACCCACACCAGTCGACTAACACCCAGGTACCCATTTTACTGATGGGTGAACATAGACAACAGGTGTAAAGAAACACGCCCAATGTTTCTTCCCTGGCTGGGAATCGAACCCAGGCCCTCGCCGTGAGAAGCGAGAGCTTTAGCCACCAGACCACCAGAGCCCTTACAAATTTCGAGCAAATTAGGTCAGTTTTGTCCCAGGATGCGACCCACACCAGTCGACTAACTCCAAGGTACTCATTTCACTGATGGGGAACATAGACAACCGGTGTAAAGAAACACGTCCAATGTTTCTACCCTCGCCGGGAATCGAATTCGGACAATCGCCGTGTGAAGCGAGAACTTTAGCCATCAGGCCACGGGGCACCGTAACCATCGTAGAGGTTTAGATTACTACACCCAATAACATAACAAGTATTTACCATCGTAGAGGCTTAAGTCACTACACCCAAGAACACGGCAAGCTGAAACCATCGTAGAGGCTTAGAAAGGTGAGAGAAGCTTCACATACATGTACGGTACGATTACATGGTTGTCTATACGAGTGAAAGTTCAATATGGAGGAGTCAGTAACCCGTGATGTCTATGCAGTACTTCTATTAGATTGTTACATTTCCTCCTTTCTCTCTCAACTCATAAACCTAGAAAATACACGATAGTCCTTAATCTAGGTAAAATCAGATAATTATCAGCAGATAGACTCTCAAGTCCTCTACTATCTCTCTTTATCATGTACTCTCTCCCTCTCATTCTGTCTCCCCACTCTGAGCAAGATTCCGGCCAGCGTAACACATGCCACTAGTAATACTGCCACTTTACTTAACATAAGATGGAATCTCAGGACAAAAACATCACAAGTGGTGTCAGAAGACTGAATGGATGAAGATAATTCTGTGCCTCCCCCTCCCTTTACTACCCCTTCCTCCCTTCCTGGTGACCTCTGGGAACGGAAGTGACGCACTGCTTGATTATGAGAGAGAGAGAGAGAGAGAGAGAGAGAGAGAGAGAGAGAGAGAGAGAGAGAGAGAGAGAGAGAGAGAGAGAGAGATACGCAATCTTTAGCGCCGGAAGTCAGGTACTACGCGTGTCTGGGTTTAAATGAGATAGAAGGCGAAGAACGGTGATGTGGGAATGAGAAGACAGACATGGGAGAGAGACGAGGGGATACAGGAATAATGGGAAGAGCAAGGGGGAGAGAGAGAGAGAGAGAGAGAGAGAGAGAGAGAGAGAGAGAGAGAGAGAGAAGTTTATGTCTTTGTGATGATGCGAATTAAGTTACTTCTCTTTACCCTTTCCAGCATATCTTTATCTTTTATTGTAATGCGCCTGTTTAACAGGCGCATTACAATATTTAAAATTATATCTGGTGTTTTGTATTCGAAATTTCTAGCAATAAAACCTAGTTTTATGTTAGCCTTTCTGCTCACAGATAGATAAACAATATTTGGCACATCTGACATCGTTACTTATGATTACTCCTAGGTCCTTTTCTTCTCGTTTCGGGTAATTTGTTTCTAAACATTTTATATTCGTGTCTGCTATTGTTACATAAAAAAATGCGTTACTTTGCATTTGTCAACGTTGAAACTTATCCTTCACATCTCCGACTAAAGTGTTGACCTATCCAAAACACTCTAAATACTTTTCCCAAATTTCGCGCCATCTGCAAATTTTGGTATCTCAGATGTTAGCCATATCTGCAGATTATTTATTTTCATTGTGAAGAAGACTGAACCAAGAACCGATCCCTGGGGAATTCCACTCTTTACGTCTAGCCTCTCAGACACTTCTCCGTTAAGTATCACTCAGTTTCTTATTTGTGAGCCAATCATTTATTTGGGTATGACTCTTGTCTTCATTACCACGCGCATTTATTTTTCCTAGCAATCTTCGATGGGGTGCCTTGTTGAATGTCTTTTAAAAATCTATATATACTACATCTGTTGGAATTTTTCATTCCGGTTTTTTAATATATAATAGAAAAAAATCGAATGAGTTTATCAGGAGTGATCTTTTCCTACGGAATGTCTCTAATAATAGTCTTTATTTGTTAACCTAAAACTGACATTAAGCTAATGAGGCAATGGTTGAGGGAACAAGTCTTGTCCCACTTTTTAAATACCAGGGTAACATTTGCTAGTTTCCAGTCAGTTGGCATCTTGCCATCTTCCATTGATTTGTTAAATATTACCGTTAGTAAGTGAAATGGTATCTACACTGTTTCATTACTGTGGCAAGTAATTCATCTGATCAGCTTCAACTGTTAATATTCAGCTTCTCCAAGTATTTTAATATGTTAAGGTATTTTGTTCATCTGTTAATACCGATACGAAGGCTGTGTTGAGTACTGAAGTCATATATCGGTTGTTGTTTGCTATTCTACCGTTATCGCTAATTAATGGTGCATTCTTGCTTTTACCTTTTTTTTTCCCTCACATATTTGAATAATTCCTAATGGCCCTTTTTGTTGTTTTAAGCAATTCATCTTTTAAATTCATGTTTAGCATTTCTGATTCTTTTCACGCTTTCCCTTTGTAACCGTATGTGGTTAGTATAATCTTCGTGGTTATCAGTCAATTTGTATCTCTTAAATGCGTTGCGTTTTTTTTTTCGTTAGTTTTAATTGTCTTGTCATCCAGTCTGGTTTAGTTTTTATCATTTTCACGTTTCATCTCTCTGGGTATGTCATCCTTCTCGATATTTAGAATTTGTCTTATATGTATTTCTGCTCTATATTTCCTTCACATTTGTATTTAGTAGTTCGACCCGGTCTAATTTACTGATATCTCAGCAGCACTTATCAGAGTTGGATGCTCTTTAATCGGGAGCCATCATATTATTATTTTAGATCTCAAAGTTTGTGTGCAAAAGTTGGTAGAATGACCAAGCAAGAGAGACCTCTTGTGAATCCCTAATGCGAATTATTAATAAAATTATGTTCATCATGGTGACTTCTGATTATATCCATCATTACTAATTTTGTTAATTTGAACACATGAGGCCGCCGAGTGGGAAGTTAACCGTCTCTCATATTGTAGAAATCATAGGACGTGTTCCATATCTACGACACGATGCACGTTTGCAGTGATATGCTGACGATACTAGACATATGATCACTTAAGTTTCTTTTTGCATGTTTAAAAACCCTCGAGCACAGTTCGTCGAGGCCCGCGTACTTTTCCCTCGGTCTACTTGTCTGAGAACAATGTCTCTAGTAAAAGCGATATTTCGAAATTTTTCATTTCGTCTATTAATTTATGGATTACATTTATATCTTCATTTATAAAAGGACAGAAAATTATTGGAAAAATACTGAACACATTTCATTATCATGATCGATAAACTGTCAAGTGTTATTTCGTAAATGGACTTGTCCTACCTCAAATTTTTGTCCTATATGCCTCGAGAAACTTCAAGTATTTGTCTTGGATTCGATTGTGAAGAGACAAAAATGACAATCATGTGGAATCCTTTATTGATGATGTTTCACCACAAGGTTTCCATATAACTACATTTGTACGCCGCTACTAACGTGACAGTATATCAAACCATTACCAGTGCAACTTCTCTATGATTCCTTCTCATCCCATACCCGTATCGCCTGTTTTAATATGAATCTATTGGTCCGCAAGGTGGCCTTCTCCTATGATGCTCATACTAACGACTTTCTTCTCCGCAGATGTTTCACTCTCCCTATTAATCCCTCTAGCCATTTTGTGTTTGATATAACTTACAAAAACTTAATAACGCCCATAGTCCTCTGGATATGAAATTTGCATTTGGTAGAAATTTTCCTTGTTGAATCATTCTATATAAAGTCTTCATAACATGAATCTGAGTTCAAGTGTTGTTTCTGCTGATGCCTACCTTTCCTAGTACGCTGTCAAAATGTTGTCTGTGATCCCTGCACATGACCTCTCGCCTGCCTTTCTTCCCAGATTCTCTCTCATTCACAACCTTATAATGGTCCAGAACTGACGAAAATATTTAAACTTTCCTCTCTGAATTCTGAGGTACTTGTGAATTGTTGCCGTCACTGTATTATGGCTTATTCTTCAAGTAATACCAGCTGTATCCTGGACACGCTTCAAGTCTCAGGAGTTGGATGATGCTTTTGAAATTCAAGGTAAAAATGTATCCTTTACTCTATAATAGAACAATCCTACACTGCAAACGTTTCATCTTAATATGATATTCCGTTATTATCATGTTTGACCAAGTAACTGTAATATGAGAGCAACAACCCCTCACTACACGGGCTCCATCAGTCCCTCACTACAGGGGCTCCATCAGTCCCTCACTACACGGGCTCCATCAGTCCTTCACTACAGGGGCTCCATCAGTCCCTCACTACACGGGCTCCATCAGTCCCTCACTACACGGGCTCCATCAGTCCCTCACTACATGGGTTCCATCATACCCTCACTACACTGGTTCCATCAGTCCCTCACTACACGGGCTCCATCAGTCCCGCACTACACGGGCTCCATCAGACCCTCACTACACGGGCTCCATCAGACACCTCACTACTCGGGCTCCATCAGACCCTCACTACAAGGGCTCCATCAGTCCCTCACCACAAGGGCTCCATTAGTCCCTCACTACAAGGGCTCCATCAGACCCTCACTACACTGGCTCCATCAGTCCCTCACTACACTGGCTGCATCAGTCCCTCACTACACTGGCTGCATCAGTCCCTCACTACACGGGTTCCTTCACTCACAGATGTTCGTCCCAGACACTCACCTCAGGTCACGACCAAACAGGTTACTACGAGCCTCACCAGCGAGTGATAATATTCTCCGTCATGCTGCATTACTGAAACACAAAGCATCAAAATGCTATCCCGTGTTGTGCGTGGACTTCCTTATTTCCTGCGTCTTTCTCCTCCCATTCACTTCCTTAATTCCAATCTTTTTCTTCTCTCCTTTCTCTCTTCCTCCTCTTTATCTCTCATAAACAGCCATTTATTTATCCCTGCACGCCTTTCAACATCTCATTCTGGCATCATTTAACAGTTGCTAAGCGCCCAGGCACTGCACTGTCATGTTCACTGTCGTACTACATCACACACCAAGTGGTGATGATTCCTCGGAGAGCACGAAGCATGATAACGCACCGTAAAATTCGTTTTTGAAGTTCAATGTGACTTGAATTTAGCAATACTGCTAATCAAGCGTTTCTGTTAGTTTTACTATATTTTCTAAATTCCTTTGAAGCTACCGATGACTTCGAAAAGAAACACTTAAATTTACACAGTGCAACAAGCACTAGGGTAAAGGGATAATCGTCCCCGCGGCCCGGCAATCTTGCAATCAAATTTATGTAAGACGGACAACATAATTATTATTTTGTCATTCTAGTTAAATTTAATATAAAATATTCAGATCGTTTTCATATGGATAAAATATGACGTGATCACTACAACAAGGATTTTCTGACCACGGATATCCAGTTTCTTGGACAGCACGCTCAGGACAGTTGCAGAATCCACAAGCTTATCCAAGGAATAGCAATGGGTGTCACCTGAGTGTTGGTAAGTAGCAGCATACCTGCAAGTACCAACATACCTGCAAGTACCAACATACCTGCAAGAACAAAAGAAAATGCGTTAAGTAACATGCAATGAAATGACAGATAATTGAAACTAAATATTCAAGAAAATAGACTAAGGAATAACTGATCACAATATGAAAATATCACTAATATCAAGGACATGGATATATTACATTCGTGTTGGAAATAAACCAGCTAGTTATTTATACACATGTTAAGATCATGAAAATCATGAAGAGTGAGAGACAACCAGAAACAAGAGTACAGATGCCAGGGAAACAACTCCAGAGAACTTACAAGGAAACACCTTTATAGTGAGTGTCGCACGTGTCTTGCTGGAGGCACACACAAACCCCAGCACGTCACCAATGTACCCAAGACTGACAAACTTAAGATCTGTCGCCTCTCACCTAAACAAAGATTCCTCCAAGACACGGTACATTATATATGTCAAACTAATCATAAGCGTATGCACCATCAGCATGAGACCTAGGCACTGACCAAACATATGCAGAAGCTAGAGAACGCCCAGAGTTTCGGAAGCAGATTAGTTCAGAATTTGGAGACAGGTGCTATGAGGAATGTGTCAGGAACGCAGCATCACATCTTTGGAATAACGAAGGACCATGAGAGACATAATCACAACGTACAAAAATATTTAAGAGACATTGACAGATGCAGAGAGAGAGAGAGAGAGAGAGAGAGAGAGAGAGAGAGAGAGAGAGAGAGAGAGAGAGAGAGAGAGAGACTCACAAGAAACTCCTAACCCATTACCTCAAAATAACATTCCCGAACATGAAATATTCTATCCCATAACATACCAAAATTGCATCTAAACGTAATGGATAAATAAGTAACCTGCAGATTAAGAAACCGAAATTCTATGCTAGACATTAAACATAAGAGAGCAAGCACCCACAAGACAATTCAATAATATTCCAAGACGATGACATTTATAGCTATAATACTAAGTGAGAAGGTATTTACAAATTATAAACAAACCCAAAATCCTTGCGTCGATAGAATTTCATCAGGACATAATTTATTAATCTCAAAAGACCAGTGGTGACGTAAGACAAGTTTTGCCCTTGTTCTCAGGTCACTGGTTTCCTACCCACCCTCAGGTCCTGTGATCTGTGACAGCGTCCTCTCCTGTACCTCTTTAATTTATACTAAAGAATGCTCCGGGCCTTCGGCCTGACATCAGAGTTTGTGAATATTTCGCCTGTTCTGTGATTATATATATATATATATATATATATATATATATATATATATATATATATATATATATATATATATATATATAATATATATATATATAATGTTTATATTTATATTAACAAGACTCTCCTATCGAGGTAGGGTGACCCGAAAAGAAGAAATACTTTCACCATCACTTTCTTACGAGAGTCGAACCCATGCTACAGTTCAGATGCCCCTCCGAACTATTAAGTATCCCCACACCTCATTCATAGAGCAGGCACTGTACTTCCCACTGCTTGAACTCAAAGCCTAAATAAATTTCCCCTTTGCCTTTTCTGCTTATTCTGATATATTTAGTAGAATTTGACTAAAATTATTATATCAGTCTAGATGAGGTTTTTAAGTGAGGTTTGATCAAAAAATATTTTTTTTTACATCACTGTCAATTAAAAATATATCGGTAAAATTTTTTTGGGAAAAGTTCAGTTTTTATGGAAGTCCGGCCTATTCGGCAATTTCAGTATATGCAAGACGGAATGAAAATCTTTAGCTTAAGATCTTTCACACGTCTCCGTATGTCATCAGGAGCTATGCAATGGTGCAAGAGCAGCAACAGGTAGATTGAGGAGACTGAGGAGGAACAAACCGGCGTGTTGACGCCGGCCTGTTCCTCCTCAGAAAAATCCTGAGCAGAATATTTCAATATAAACGCTCTTCTTGCCGAATAAGGCAAGCGAAAATTTGTGTATGCAAAAATCCTTCTGAACCTAACGAAAAAAATATATATTTCATTGTGTTCGTTTATTATTAAATTATTGAAAATTTATCTAGAATATATTTAATTGAATTAGGCTCGACTAAATTTCGTTTGTTATAATAAAGCTTGGTAAGTTTTCTAAGACTCTTTCGGTGCAAAATTATTAATTTTTACATTAGCATAAATGAAAAAAATATATCTTTAAACGTATAAGAGAAAATTTTAGAAAAAAATTAATTTTAAATGTCGGTCTTTGGTTGTCTTTGCATATATATATATATATATATATATATATATATATGTCGTGCCGATTAGGTAAAACTTGCGATTTTGGCTTAAATAGCAACGCTCACCTTGCCATATAAGACAAGTGAAAATTTGTGTATGCAATAATTTCGCCAAAATCATTCTGAACATAACGAAAAAAATATATTTCATTGTGTTTGTTTATTATTAAATTAATGTTAACGTATCTAAAATATATTTAGTTGGATTAGGCTAAATTAAATTGCGCTTGTTGTAATAAGGTTAGGTAGGTTTTCAAAGTTTCTCTTGGTACAAAATTATAAATTCTTACGTTAGCATAAATGAAAAAATATATCTTTAAACGTATAAGAGAAAATTTTAGAAAGGACTTAATTTTAGATGAGTTCTTGCTAATTGACCAGTTTTACCTAATCGGCACAAAATATAATATATATATATATATATATATATATATATATATATATATATATATATATATATATATATATATATATATATATATATATATATATATATAAAACAACCACTATGAAAAAATAGCTTTTATAGTTCCTTGATAATGTGAGAAGTCACGAAGTCACGCTTGGAATTTCGCTATTTTTTCATAGTGGTTGTTTTGCATATTGTGATATCACCTGTTTACTGTGATCTTATTGCATATACTATATATAAAGTGGAAATTGACACAGATGCTCTTTGCTAATGACACTGTGCATTTGGCAGATTCTGAAGAGAAGTTGCAGAGGTTCGTGGAAGAGTTTGGTAGGGTATGTAAAAGGAGGAAATCAAAAGTGAACATAGGAAAGAGGAAGGTGATGAGGATAACAAAAAATTTAGGTAATGAAAGATTGGATATCAGACTGGAGTGAGTATAGAGGAAGTCAGTGTATTCAGATATTTGTAAGTGGACATGTCAACAGATGGGTCTATGAGAGACGAGGTGAATCATAGAATTGATGAGGGGAAAAAGGTAAGTGGTGCACCAAGGAGTCTGTGGAGACAAAGAATGTTAGCCATGGAAAAAAAAGATAGGAATGTATGAGAGTATAAATATACCAATACTCTTATATGGGTGTGTAGCATGGGTGGTGAATGTTGCAACAAGGAGGAGCCTGGGGGCAGGGGAGATGTCGTGTCTGAGGGCACTGTGATATGTGAATATAATGCAGAGAATCTGTAGTTTGGAAATTAGGAGGTGTGTGGTTACTAAAAGTATTATCCTGAGGGCTGAGAAGGGGAGTGTTGAGGTGGTTCGGACACTTAGAGAGGGTGGAACGAAATAGAATGACTTAGAGAGCGTATAAATCTGTAGTGGAAGGAAGGCGGGGTAGGGGTCGGCCTACGAAAGGTTGAAGGGAGAGTGTAAAGGAGGTTTTGTGTGCGTGGAGCTAGGACTTCCAGCAAGCGTGCGTGAACGTGTTAGACGGGAGCGAATGGAGACAATTTTTTTTTTTTTTTTGTAGGACTTGACGTGCTGTTGGAGTGTGAGCAAAGTAACATTTATGAACGGATTCAGGGAAACCGGCAAGCTGGACTTGAGTCCTGGAGGTAGGAAGTACAGTGCCTGCGCTCTGAAGGAGGGGTGTCGATATGTTGCAATTTTTTTTTAATTATAGTGTAAGAGCGCCTCTGGAAAGATCGTGATAAACTGAATGATGAAAGTGTTTCATCTTTTTGGGGTCACCCGCCTCGGTGGGAAACGCACGATGTGTTAATAAAAATGAATAAATAAACAATATATATATATATATATATATATATATATATATCAATGAAATCAAGAAATAAGTTATTTTGAATAATTAACAGAGCAGCGGCTAGCCGGAATTAGATCCTGCGTCACCAAGTCCAGCTCCGTGAGAACAGAACAATGTAAGCATCACTCTAACCACAGGCCCAACAATTCTCAAACACCAGGCATCCAGTAGGATTGGATGTGCTTTCCTGATGCGAGAACATACGCAGTTTTGTTAATTATTCATAATCACTTGTTTCGTAATTTCAGTGATATACAGACTGCTCGTCAAGGCTGGTACTCAAACCGAACTGGATTGAAATTAGTCTCTGAGTTCACCACGGCCACGTATGTTGTTGCATCAGGGAAACACATCCAGTCCTACTGGATGCCTAGTGTTTGAAAGAGAGAGTGTGTGTGTGTACTCACCTAATTGTGGTTGCAGGGATCGAGACTCAGGTCCTGGCCCCGTGTGTGTGTGTGTGTGTGTGTGTGTGTGTGTGTGTGTGTGTGTGTGTGTGTGTGTGAAAAGCCTCCAGAAATTGAAAAAAGTTAGAATGTTCACAGCGATTTTCGCAAATTTATCGTATGTATTGTTTATTAAAACGATCTGTGTTGAATAAAAAAATTCGACCTGGTAGACATTAGTTCACAGTCTCCCTCCTCTCCCCCCTTTTAAATATCCATGTCGGTCTTTGGTTGTCTTTGTCTTGCTGCTTAGCTGGCAGCCTGGCTAGGCAGGAAGCCTACCGCCCAATCCAGTCCAGTCCAGCCGAGCTCAACCCAGCCGAACCAGCAGCGATCAAAATCGGACCACGTCACAGAGCCATTAGCCAAAAGCCAATGAAAATATTGATCCCATGGAGGGGGGCCACTCCTCACCCCTCCTCCTCCCCCACCAACACAATGTCCCTGATTGATAAATCACTTGTCTCAGTCCCCCTATATAGCCTCTTTACCGAGTGACCGAAGTCAACATATCACTCGTCACTTAAATTTGGGGCAATGAGAATGGTATAATACGTATTATACCATTCCCTAATACGTAATACACTAGCATATCATTCACTAGTGCGCCATGTATTATCATATACTAATAAACTGTAGTCTAATATAGTACATTATAAAGTATCATATACTAATAAACCGTACACTAACATCTCTTGCTCGTGAATCTACATCATCGTGACGCGAAACGAACAATATATAAGTAGAACACTGGTGCCTAAACACAAAAGCAACTAATAAAGTATTTATTACGGCTACTTTTTGCTCGCCAGGAACATTATCAAGCCAATATAAACGATACAATGTTGATATTTTCGAAAAGGAACAATGTCTTCAGAGGGGTCTTAATCGGATGACTCGTCACTGACTCCCTCTACTGGTAAGGGTACCATTAAAACCCCAGTCACGGGGGACCGGGTGATTCAACCCCTGACGTGGTATGGAGGATGCAATCGTGCACCCTGGTGATGAAAGTACCATAGCAGGGACCTGGTGATTCCATACCTGGCGTGGGATGGAGGACGCAGTCGTGCACTCTGGTGATGAAAGTACTATAGCGGAGGCTCAGCAGGTGGTCTGATCAGTGGTGTAGCAGTTAGTGTTGTGTAACTGGTGTCTTCAGGCTGGTTCCAGCTTGCCTTAATCCCTCCCCCCCCCCATCTCTCTCTCTTCGAAAAAAATATATACCCGCCCACCTCCCTTACCATCCCTCTGCCTTCTGACGTCTCGCTATCACCGAGATTCCTCCCCTTAAACTATTAACTCTGACCTAAATTAACATTTCTTTACTTTTTCCTTTATCATCCTCCATGGCGACCGTAACCCCCGCCCTCTCTCTTATTATATTTCCTCCTGTCTTCCTTTCCTCCCCGTTTCTTCCTTATTCATTCCTTCCTTTTCCTTTTCTTTCTTTTTCTATCATCATTCTCTATTTCCTCACCTCTTCACCGTCTCCTCCTACTCTTCACCAAAAGAAAATAAATCACTCCCGTAGGGCAGACTCCCTTTATCGTTAGCTACTAGTATCAGTTACATTCTTCGTTCACAGTACTATAATTAACGGAGAGCTGACAGCGAGTGCATTGTGGGGCTGCCACACATGCCGTGCGCAATGCAGTACACACCAGTGGAAAGAGGGAACGTAAGAGAAAAGAGGGAAGAGGAGAAGAGGGTAAAAATTGTAGGATAGTTTGCGAGAAAAACAGGGGAGCGAAGTGATGAAAGGAGCGCAAAGGGAAGGGGTGAATCAATGGGAGAAGGGGAAATAGGGAGGATATGAATGAAGTAAGTGAATACAGAAAAGAATACCAGAGAGTAGATCAGGAAATAGAACAGGCGGGGATACAAGGGGTGCTCCAGTGGGTCAGGGATTACGTAATAAACAGAAAGCAGCTAGTAACAATAAGGGATGAAATAGCTGAATGGGAGAGAGTAACGAGTGGGGTCCCACAATGATCAGTATTAGGACCGCTACTGTTCCTAATATACAGAATGTTCACGACTTATCAGATAGAATTAAGTCTTGTGTGTCTGTTTGCTGATGATGTAAAACCAATGAAAATGATAAGAACAAGAGAGGACAGAATTAGCCTTGAGGAAGACCTGAACAGGTTGCAAAAGTGATTAAAAACATGAAGACGGCGGAGTATTGGAAAAGTGAAGGACAGACCGGATTAGAGTGTACGGTATAGCAGGATTAAGATTTATTGAATTTAAAAAGTCACAAGAAACGTTTGGTTATTCAGTCCTACAGTATATGTATACACCGTTTATAGAGTTATCAAATTTATACTATCATTATCAACTTGCATCTGTCGTGACCAAGTCACTTTCATACTGGAGAAATGATAATCATAACGCAAGTACAATTATTCGAAGTACTTTTTTTACATTCCATATCCATAAGTCGTTAAATGCCATTGACCATAAGTGTCAACAAATTTACGACAAAACAGATGCCAGGTTCTTAGGCAAGCACCCTGTGGTAAGAGTGGCACCCCTGCCAGAGACCCCAAACTCCTAGGCACAAACCACTTATACCTCACTACCACGTTAAAGTTTCCCAGCGTCAGGAAGCACCATGTGAGAGAAGCTGCAAATATCACTTAAGGAAAATACTCTGGTGGGGGATATAACACCAAGCATATGATGTAAATAGTTTAGAAACCCGACAAGTTGAAGAATGAGACACTTGTGCAACATTTGTAAGTCTTTATTGTGGAAGTGTTTCATCAGTTCAATACAGAGAAGAACGGTGGAAGACAAATTCAAATTCAAATTCTTTATTTCTAGTAATATACAAAGTGGGGTGTACTTATAATTATACAAGGAGTTTGAGGTAATCAGTCCCCCAGCCTGGAGTCGATGTGTCAGTCCATCAAGACTGGACTGAACACATCGACTCCAGGCTGAAGGACTTATTACCTCAATCTTCTCATCTTCCACTGTTCTTCTCTGTATTAGACTGAAGAAGTCACTGGCTGGCGAAACGTTTCCACAATACTGATTCCCAAATGTTGCACAACATCACTCATATCGTTGGAGGTTCCGTGTAGCTTCAACAGTATTTGCAAGACCAGCAAACCTCAGAAGAGCATTTAAAAACTTGAATAAAAAATCTTCAGGCTTTATACAAGACATATTTTAGACCAATAATTAAATACGTGACCCCGAGTGAGAAGCTCCCACTTGGTCAAAAGCTTTGCCCAAGACTTTGACGAAACATCGAATTAAAAGGATCCTCCGCTACCAGTGTCTTTATTCTCACTTGTCTTTTGCTGAAGTCCACCTAAGGTTTGTTGGTAATTCCCTTTATGCACGAAGGGAGCGTCTTGGACCCTTTACACTGACTGAGTTGTCTCTTTGTATACTAGCCCCCTTTCTTTTCATTGGAAATATTTAGCACAGTCTGCCAAGCCTCTTGTTTTTAAAAGGAGTGATTTCATTGTGCAAATTTGGGACCAGTCTTTCAAAACTTTTTCAGGTGTAGATTATATATTTTTTCTTGCCTGTGTTCCAAGGAGTACAGTTCAAGGAGCCTCAAATTTCCCGGTTAGTTCAGATGTTTAACTGAATTTATATGAACAGTGAAGGTTCTCTGTACGTTTTTCAGTTCTGAAATTTCTCCTAATGTTGGAATTAAGAGATCAGTGAAAGGTGAAACAGGTGGAAGCTGAATACACAGATGAGCCACCAGATGTTGTCTGAATGATGGCTGAGACAACATCCAGGTGGCCGTCCCGTCATGCAATGAGTTGTATGTCGGGACGGAGGAGACAAACTTAGTACACCGTTTTATAAATAGGAATGATTGGCCTATGAAGCCAAAATATGCAATACCAATAAAATAAATCGAAGAGGCGGGGTCAGGAGCTGACTCTAGACCCCTGCAAACTCGACTAGGTGAGTACAACTCATTGAATATTCTGTACAAATCATTATCATCATCATACACTAGCACTAACCACTGCACTCAACACCATCCACTAACAATATACAACCACCAACACAACATACAACCCCCAACACAACATACAACTACCAAAATATACAACCACCGCTACCACGAAAGCGTCAGCAGCTCACAGCAGATGAAGACAAATAGTTTCCTCTCGGCGTCCGACTCTAAATGTGTCTGGATTTGTTAGTAGGTTGTATGTCCTTCCTGCTGCTACACTAGTGAGGCAGGGGGCACTGGTAGCGTGAGGAGGTAGGTGCTGCTGGTGAGATGAAGTGTGGGGGAGGCTGCTGGTGTGGGGAAGTAGACGAGGCTGGTGGTGAATGGATGCAGACGAGGCTGGTGGTGAGTGGAAGTAGGCATAGCTGGTGGTGAGTGGAAGCAGACAAGGCTGGTGATGAATGGAAGTAAACGATACTTGTGGTGAGTGGAAGTAGACGAGGCTGGTGATGAATGGAAGTAGACGAGGCTGGTGATGAATGGAAGTAGACGAGGTTGGTGGTGAGTGGAAGTATTACGGTCACTGGTGGTGAGTGGAAGTGGGGTGTGACAATGGTCAAGCTTCCTTACACCCGCTGCCCCTAATCACCTAGAAGTGAATATATACTTATGCGTTAGTCAACAGGTGTGAGTAGTATCCTGAGGGAACACCGGAAGGACCCCACCGGAAATAAGTCAAACATTACTGCTTTTTTTTCTGGCATGACCTATGTGATATGTCAAGGCATCTTATTCATTAAAATACGATATCAGACTTTTTTTTTTAAGATAATATCCTAAATTTGCTTGAAACAAACGCAACAAAGTTTAGATATATATCCAAATGCACTCCTGTTAACCCTTTTTTCAGGACCTATTTCCTACACCTTGTGTGAATCTATATGCATTTGCGCTACTGTCCACAGGATGGATATGAGAGCACAATTAGCCAGCCACTTCGGCGACAAAATCTAAAATGTACTCTAGAGTAATCTTGGTTTAATAATGTTCCCGAAAAATGTGTTTTTTTTCACCCCGGCCATCTTGTATCACCTAAATGGGTGAGATGTTAATCCGGGCCACCTCTCACACCTAGATCCAGTGGTCAGCTGCACCTCCTTAACACAGCCAGGCCCTTGGTCAGCTGCACCTCCTTAACACAGCCAGACCCTTGGTCAGCTGTACCTTCTTCCAAAAGCCAGACCCCAAGAACAGCTGCATCTCTCACCCACCCAAATTACTCTGACATGACATGGGAGGAGCCCTCGTTTGTTTGTTATCCCAGAAGAGACGGATTGAGTGAGAGTAGGGAGGGAGTGGGAAATGGGAAAAGAGGGGGGTAGGGAGGGAAAGGCGTTGGTGATGATGAGAAATGTGCTAGGAAAGGAAGATAGTGTGTATATCAACAATGTGAGGCACAGCGTTGGACCTGCTACTCGCCATATATATATATATATATATATATATATATATATATATATATATATATATATATATATATATATATATATATACACTCTTTTTTTATCCGTTTCTTTGAGAAAACATCCTCCAAAGACATAGCTGTTGACGTGTACATGGTTCCCGGTGGAGGTTGTGAAAAGTTTTACGTTGGTGAAACTTCTTGGAACCTGATCACAAGGACCAATGAACATAGCCTGTCAAAGAGATGACACGAACAACGCCTGCAGTATTCACCGCAACACAAAGAACTATCTGAAAAATTTTTCCAGCGTCAAGCTAGTTATCAAAGAAGGAGAGAGACGGAACTATGCTCAGAATCTGCTCTGATCGCCACCACAAACACTATTACACAGAAATCAAGTTTATTCCTAATTTATGAAGCATTAGCCAGCCTTTCTCTCACTGGCCTACTAACCCACCAAGTATTAAACTTCGATTTTTTTTCTTGGCCGAGTACATTACTGCAGGTGACACTACTTATCTCTTCATGTCGCGTCTCTTCGTTTTTGCATATCACTGATTTAATAAATTTCGCATATCTATCTATATTATATATATATATATATATATATATATATATATATATATATATATATATATATATATATATATATATATATATAATTGATAAAGTTTATGGTGGACGAAACGCTTTCTCAGTAAAATGCCATATATTGCATATTTTGAAATAATAACTCGACAGCTTGAAGCTGGAAAAAAAATTCAGATAGTTCTTTGTGTTGCGGTGAATACTGCAGGCGTTGTTCGTGTCATCTCTTTGACAGGCTATGTTCATTGGTCCTTGTGATCAGGTTCCAAGAAGTTTCACCAACGTAAAACTTTTCACAACCTCCACCAGGAACCATGTACACGTCAACAGCTATGTCTTTGGAGGATGTTTTCTTTTTGACTAAGTCCTTTATTGTGTTGGAGGCTATTGTGGCGACCCAGCAATGATGTTGACTTTAGGTAAGAATTTCGAGAAGTTATTGCTCCTGTTGTTTACAGGTGGAGCTATGTATCTTTTGGGGATGGAATATTGTCTGGCTTTGTGTAGTATCGTCTCCGCTCTTCTACTGCAATCAGTGATGAAGTATCATGGATAGCAAAGTTGATAATATATATATATATATATATATATATATATATATATATATATATATATGTCGTGCCGATTAGGTAAAACTTGCGATTTTGGCTTAAATAGCAACGCTCATCTTGCCATATAAGACAAGTGAAAATTTGTGTATGCAATAATTTCGCCAAAATCATTCTGAACAAAACGAAAAAAATATATTTCATAGTGTTTTTTTTATTATTAAATTAATGTTAACGTATCTAAAATATATTTAGTTGGGTTAGGCTAAATTAAATTGCTCTTGTTGTAATAAGGTTAGGTAGGTTTTCAAAGTTTCTCTTGGTACAAAATTATAAATTCTTACATTAACATAAATGAAAAAAATATATCTTTAAAAGTATAAGAGAAAATTTTAGAAAAAGCTTAATTTTAGATGAGTTCTTGCTAATTGACCAGTTTTACCTAATCGGCACGACATATATATATATATACATATATATATATATATATATATATATATATATATATATATATATATATATATGCAAAAGATCACAGTAAACAGGTGATATCAAAATATGCAAAACAACCACTATGAAAAATAGAAGAATTCCAAGCGCTTTCGTGACTACTCACATTATAATGTGAGTAGTCACGAAACGCTTGAATTCTTCTATTTTTTCATAGTGTTGTTTTTATATATATATATATATATATATATATATATATATATATGGGTACGCAGTACCAGTGCCAGAAAGATTGAATATGAAAGCATTAGAAGACAGCCAGCCCACAAGCACTGATACTGTAGTAATGACCTAACGAACATAACATTAGTGACATGACAATCATCAAAAATTCTGTCAGACCTCGATATGATATAAAAGACTTTACATTCTGAATATAGATATATCTGGCAATTATTATTATTATTATTATAATCAAAGAGAAGCGCTAAACCACAGAGGTTATACAGCATATCTGGCAATTGTCTTAGGAAATCTCCTTACAATTAGAAAACGCGTTCACGGTCGACTAACTTAGAACTAAAGGGAGACATCTGTAGTTTATCCATAGGAAGACGGCCATAGTTTATCTATCCAACAAGATTCTTGGGCAGACGCTGGTCTAACCATCAAGAGCAAGCAGAAAAACAGGCCTTAATTTCTCTGTGTGGAAGTACACCACTTAAGAAAATCCAAAGCATTCGTATAGGAGTCCGGTGTTACAAAAAACGCAATATCTATTAAGCATAGACATCTCCAGTGAATACTAGAAAAGTCTGCCCTTCTAGCATTCAGGCTGTTACTGGGTTTTTGTAACAAGAAGTCAGTATTCTGGTCCAGTTATCAGTTATAATTTACCATAAGATTTAATAGTGCTCTGGGATCACAACTGGTAGGCTATTAACTAAAGAAATAAAATTTAGATGTATATTAATCAAGTTAAAGATGTCTAGGTGGACAATATCAAAGTAATTCAATTTATTACAAATTAGGATATTAATTAGAATGTTAGGATATTAATTATGAGGTTAGCTCCTACACTTCTCTCATATACAGTACTGTGCTGAAGGCACATATCATATCTTTATGGCTCTTAAGTACCATCTGGTACATTGTCAGCAATTATAAACAATACTAATATATACAAGTAAATGTGTGTGTATGTGTGTAAGTGCTCCAGGTAGCTCGTTGTGTCTCATGACTCGACTTAAACAGTGACTGACTAAACGTCCTCACATAAACTAACTTCTTTACCAAACTGGCAATCAGAACAGCTTGCTTGAACAGTAAAACGACCGATTCGCCAAACAGCAATATAACAAGCAGCAGCACAGCGTCAGGGACAAGGAGATAAAATAACGATCCTAACTGGGGACCTTCAACAGATCCTCCATAAAAGACATAAACCTCCCTTAATACTGAATCTAAGTTCAGCATAACCAAATCCCTGACTGCGACGGTGCACAGATGCCGGAACAAATTAGGTCAGAAGCTACAGCTCGGGACCTGGGTTATCTCAGTGTCAATACGACACACAACCTCAGTAAAACGTTGAAAATCACTAAGTCTAGGCTATGCTCTGTGAACAGAGTTACACAGAGTCCAGAGAAGTATGTTTCGTCTCACCACAGAAAACATACTCTACCAAAACAATCTAAAAAACGAAAAAATAACAAGAGAGAGCAAGAGGGAGGTGTTGCTCCAACCAGGGTCAGCAGAGAGCACGAGCAAGAGAAGCAAGACAGTCTCCAAGCTTAGGTGATCACACCTATACGCCCCGATGGCATGGTGGCTAGCGCTCTTGCTTCACGCACGGAGGGCCCGGGTTCAATTCCCGGCGGGGCCGAAACATTTCGAAGTGTTTCGTTACACACACATACACATACATACAACAGGCCTAGTGTCTAATCGACATGTGCCTAGGACAAAATGGTAACTAACACCACTGGTCATGTGACTCGCCCAGCTACTGCCCAGCACTCCAGAAGCCGGCAGTATAACAAGCAAAGTGCTAGTTACCGAAGTTGTTAGACAAGGTGGGCAGTCACTCAACTCTCGAACAATAAGAAGCACAGAAAGTGTAAAATGTTACATCTTACCTAATAATATAGCTAAGTCAAATAATAATAATATAAAGCAAGATATTAACGATTTAGCTAATATCGAAAATATCAGCAATATAAAATTATTGGAAAAGGTAATATACATCATAATTGAAATATAAACATATATATATATATATATATATATATATATATATATATATATATATATATATATATATATATATATATACCCATTGTGCCCCATTCAGGGGGTCGCAATATCCGGTTTTAGGCTATGCACGATAGCCTCAATTATAAACAAATTAAGTTTGAATAAGTCATCACTATAATTAAATAATGAATGTTTATTATGTTTTATAATTGCCAATTCTACAATATTTCGTTCAAGCCAAGAGGGACAAGAGACAATGAATCTGGCTTCTGACCAATTTGCAGAGTAATTTCAGACTAAATACTGGATCTGACTCATGCACAGTTCGTATCAAATATCGGTGTTGTGATAGCTTAACATCTAGAATTTTGCTGGTCTATCCCACATAGGATAAATTGCAACCAATTCCGTAAACATCACCAACACAATGTTGAGGAGAATTCTTTGTCAAAATGCTTTTAACAGTCAGTGAATTCTTAAAACCTACTTATATGTTAAATCTTTTAAGGGCATATGGCAGGACAGATAAATTTTCATTGTATGGGAGAACCAGCACATTCTTGATGTGAGGTGTTATCATGGGTTCAGCCCTATGATGTTTTCCTAGCTGTCAGCAATGTTGATTCCACGAACTCCTTAGGGTACCGCAGTTTCGTGGCAATATCAAATATTTTCCTAATTACTTCATCGAGAAATTCTGGGCTGCACACATGGTAAGCTCAAAGAAACAGTGAGAAAAACACTCCTTTTTTACTCTTGTCTCATAGCTGGAATGGTAGAGAATGTATGAGCGCACATTAGTAGCCTTCCTATATACTTTAAACTTGAACTTTCTATCAACCCTGTGTATCAACACCTTGAGCATACAACTGCCACGAGTGTCCTCGCAACATGAAACAAGCCTAGTCCACTAGGTTCATGTTGTCTGTAGGATCGATGACTCAGTTGGTAAGGTGACATGTACATTGTGTGGCCTCTTAAGGCGGGACAATGTGTCGTGGGATCGAATTCTGGCCTGCCGCACTTTGGTAAATGATTCAAAACCACTTGTTTCGTGGTTTCATTGCTATATAGACTGCTTGTGGGGGCGGGTATTAACAAATGTAATTTTTTCAGGAGACCAAGTAGAATGTAGGGGGTGTCTGCATACTGATAGGAAATGGAAACAACATAGGAGTGACATTCATGATCAAAAAGCAGTGGAATTTCAATGAATGAAGAACCTAAATAGCTGGGAATTTAAAGACTTTACAGCAAGAACAGTTACAACTGAGAGAAGCCTAATGTAACTGTGGCAAGTCATACGTATGCCTCACTAAGCAGGAAGCCAAGAACAGAGTATGAGGATACGAAGGTAAAATACACATACTGAAAACAGAGCAGGATAGCAGAAGCCAGGGGTTACTGTTGCTGTGACTCGTGACTGGGCAACAGCTACCCCTACCCTAGTAAGTGTCCTTGGAAACAGTCTTGCTAAGCCCTCCCCGCCCCGTTGGGTCAGGGCTCCTAAACGGGTCATCTTATAACAAAACCACATGTTTATGTTTTTCCCTGACGAATTAACAAATTGAAACAACTTCAACTACAAGATGATAGAATGAAAACGTGGTGAGCAAAACAAATAAAAAGAGGCAGTAATGAAAAAAACTTATACCCGCGTGTCAATTAAATATATGAGAAGAGGTGACGAGCCTATAAATTTAGACCTGGTCTTTTCAGTGAACATTTAAGACAAAAAGGAAAATAGATTATGCAATACTGCGAGATTGGTAATCATGCAGTACTAAAGTGTAGAGAAGTGAAGGTGAAGAACTTCTTGAGAAGAGCGCAATTGGAAATGGAAATGAAAAGTAAAACACAGCAAAAGGAAACAACAGAACACAGAAAGCCTGATGTTCAATCGAGGTTGTAGGAAGGCCACAGGGCCTGACAGCTTATTTATTTGTGGGTAGTGAGATAAGCGACGAATCAGTATTTGCGCCTCTTACAAAGCTCTTCAGCAAATCGCTACATTCAGGACAGACACCATAAATCTAGTACGTTACTAATGTTGCACCCATATTTAAGCAGGGTGATAGATAAGAGTGGCTGAGCTACAGATCATTCTCTATAATATGAATAATGCTCAAAATTTTGGAGACGATGCTTAGAAAGAGAATGTTAAGAACACTTGCAGAGGATGAACTTCAAGAGAACGCCAACATGGTTTCAGAGATTATACAGTACAATTTTACGAGCCTGTTGGCCTGCTGGAGTCACAGTGATAAAGTGAGAGCCAAGGAAATGGCCGACTGTATATTCCTACAGTGCAGGAAATCATGACAACAAAGACTGATTTATAAATACAGAAAAGGCGCTCAAGTGGACCTAAGAGTGCCTAAATCACACAAAACAATGAGTTAGTGCATGAGAGGAGACTCAGAAAGTTATAGGATAACCTCATCGGAAACAAAGGCACGTGTGACTCGATTATCTTTGACAGATCATTTACATAAATCAGAAACAGTAGCAGCCCTAGTAATGATCCTTGTTGTACACTGCATACCCAAGAATAATTTCTAAGACCATTACTGATTCCGATATATGTAAATGATCCAGCAGAAGACAAGAGTTATACGTGTCTCTGTCAACGATGCAATACTAATGGGAATCATAACAACAGGAACCAAGGGGGATGGACTCCAGGACTTATGTTGCAAGAATGGTAAAATAAGTGGCTCCTCAAATCTGATCCAAACAAGTGCATGGTCATGCAGACTGAAGGGAAAGGGAGACTGAAGATCGAGAACAGGTTGGGAGGAGAGATCCACCAAAATCTGTGAAAGAAGGACCTAGGAGTGAACATCACATCAAACTTGTTGCCAAAGATGCAATATCGACAGCAGGCCTTAACAAAGAATCCTTAGGACGTTATACACGATATATGTTATATGGAGTATTTAAGACAGGGGTGGAAGTAAATTGACAACGTTTCGACCACACAGTGGGCTTTATCAAGTCACAAACACATGGGTGCAGGATGTATGCTCACACAAACACTGAGAAGTCAGAATAGACCAAAACGAGTTAGAAAGAACCAATATAACAAAAAAGTAACAAGACTGCTAAATGACAAGAGCAATGGGACTAGAAACATATCCTCATGAGTGATGAGAGAAGCAGAACCACTGTCTGACCCAATAGCAAAAATCTTCAACCAATCTCTACATTCAGGGCAGCTGCCAAAATATTGTACATTCAGGGCAGCTGCCAAAATATTGTACATTCAGGGGAGCTGCCAAAATATTGTACATTCAGGGCAGCTGCCAAAATATTGTACATTCAGGGCAGCTGCCAAAAGATTGTACATTCAGGGCAGCTGCCAAAAGATTGGAAAAAGGCCAATGTGGTCCTCATATATATATATATATAAACAGAGAGACAATTTTCACGGAATTACAGCGAAGTATTTTTAACATGCATGTTGTCAAAAGTACTGGAGATGTTCATAATGAATGTTAACTTTCTACTAGCGGGGATCAAGTCTTACGTATCACTGTTTGCTGCTGACATAAAAGCAATGAAAAGAATGAGAATAGGAGATTACAGTAAAAAACTTAGGCTGAATATATGGTCCAACAACTGGTTTCTGAAGTTAAGTCCGAACAAACGCAGGGTCATACAAACTAGAGAAGTCTAAGGTAGACCGATCACAGAGTAGAGAATGGGTGGAGAGAAGTTGTAAATATCATTAAACGAAAATGGACTCGGCTTAAATATAACACCAAATATATCGCCAGTTACATATAAAAAAACTGGTTCAATACCAGCGTTATATGCAATACTAGCATACTTCAGAACAGCATTTAGAAACCCAATCAAGGAAGTCTTCAGAAAATACACGACACGTGTTTGGCCAGACACTGAAATATTGGCCCTCAGTATGGGGTCCGCATCTGGTCAAACACTTGCAGAAGCTCCAAAAGGTCCAAAGCCTCGAAACTAAGATTTGCACCAGACACTGTGAGGAGAAATTGAAGGAACTGCCCCTGATGACCTTGACGAAGAGAGAGACAAAGGGATAAATGATTACGACACACAAAAATCTCAAGACAGGGATAAACTGTTTGAATTAAGAGGATCAGAATCAAGGCGACACAGGTCAAAACTGTAGACACAGAGGAGTCACTGGGCTGTAAGGAAGTATTTGTTTAGTGGAATTATTTGCATGAGGGAGTGATGGAAACAAGTTCATTGCACAGCCGGGAAGAATAACAATTCAGTTTTGCCGATGAAAGTAATGTAGAAGGCGAGTCCAGGAGCGGAGTCTTGATCTCCACAAACTCAACTCGCTGAGTACACACACAGACATACAGTGAAGAGGCAGAGGCCAGGAGCTATCACACGACCCCTACAACCACAAACCATACCACGAGTGGGGTTAGAACCCGCGATCAGAGTCTCAAAACTCCAGACCGTCGCGTAAGCCACTGGGCTAGCTAGTTTCAATAAGATTCATCCAACTAGGTATATTTGTACACCATAGGAAGGTTAGCATAGGCACCACTGTGTCCACAAATGCAAGTTTTTACAGACGAATCTCCCGCTAGCATGGCCGTGACGAACTCTAGCTCAAGTCCCCTCTCTGATCGCGGGTTCTAACCCCACCCGTGGTATGGTTTGTTTGCAATCGTGTCATTACGATTTCGTGAGTCCTGCAACCACAATTAGGTTAGCACACGCGCGCGCACACACACACACACACACCAATTTTTAAGGAGACAGACACGAGGCATTAAACTACAGACCTGTGTCACTGACGTGTATAGTATGCAAAGTCATGGAGAAGATCATCAGGAGGAGAGTGGTGGAGCACCTACAAAGACACAAGCTTATAAACGACAACCAGCACGGTTTCAGGGAAGGAAAATCCTGTGTCACAAACCTATTGGAGTTTTATGACAAGGTAACAGAAGTAAGACACGAGAGAGAGGGGTGGATAGACTGCATTTTCTAGGACTGCAAGAAGGCGTTCGACACAGTTCCTCACAAGAGGTTAATGCAAAAGCTAAAGGATCAGGCACACGTAACAGGAAAGGCAATGCAATGGATCAGAGAATATCTGACAGGGAGGCAACAACGAGTCATGGTACGTGACGAGGTGTCAGCGTGGGCACCTGTGACGAGTGGGGTTCCACAAGGGTCAGTCCTAGGACCTGTACTGTTTTTGGTATATGTGAATGACATAACGGAAGGGATAGACTCAGAAGTGTCCCTGTTTGCAGATGATGTGAAGTTAATGAGAAAAATTAAATCAGTGGAGGATCAGGCAGGACTACAAAGAGACCTAGACAGGCTACAAGCCTGGTCCAGTAAATGGCTCCTTGAATTTAACCCTGCCAAATGTAAAGTCATGAAGATCGGGGAAGGGCAAAGAAGACCGCAGACAGAGTATAATCTAGGTGGCCAAATACTGCAAACCTCACTCAAGGAAAAAGATCTTGGGGTGAGTATAATACCGAGCACATCTCCTGAGGCACACATCAATCAGATAACTGCTGCAGCATACGGGCGGCTGGCAAACCTAAGAATAGCGTTCCAATACCTCACTAAGGAATCGTTCAAGACTCTGTACACCATATACGTCAGGCCCATACTGGAGTATGCAGCACCAGTTTGGAACCCACACCTGGTCAAGCACGTCAAGAAATTAGAGAAAGTGCGAAGGTTTGCAACAAGACTAGTCCCAGAGCTAAGGGGATTGTCCTACGAAGAAAGGTTAAGGGAAATCGGCCTGACGACACTAGAGGACAGGAGGGCTAGGGGAGACATGATAACGACATATAAAATACTGCGCGGAATAGATAAGGTGGACAGAGACAAGATGTTCCAGAGAGGGGACACAGAAACAAGGGGTCACAATTGGAAGTTGAAGACTCCTATGAGTCAAAGGGATGTTAGGAAGTATTTCTTCAATCATAGAGTTGTCAGGAAGTGGAATAGCCTAGAAAGTGACGTAGTGGAGGCAAGAACCATACATAGTTTTAAGACGAGGTTTGATAAAGTTCATGGAGCAGGGAGAGAGAGGACCTAGTAGCAATCAGTGAAGAGGCGGGGTCAGGAGCTATGAATCGACCCCTGCAACCACAAATAGGTGAGTACAAATAGGTGAGTACACCCTGTACACTGTGTACGTTCGGCCCATATTGGAGTATGCAGCACAAGTTTGGAACCCACACCTAGCCAAGCACGTAAAGAAACTAGAGAAAGTGCAAAGGTTTGCAACAAGACTAGTCCCGGAGCTAAGGGGTATATCCTACGAAGAGAGGTTAAGGGAAATCGACCTGACGATACTGGAGGACATGAGAGATAGGGAAGACATGATAACGACATATAAAATACTGAGAGGAATTGACAAGGTGGACAGAGACAGAATGTTCCAGAGATGGGACACAGCAACAAGGGGACACAGTTGGAAGTTGAAGACTCAGATGAATCACAGGGATGTTAGGAAGTATTTCTTCAGTCAGAGTGGTCAGGAAGTGGAACAGTTTGGGAAGCGATGTAGTGGAGGAGGGATCCATTCATAGCTTTAAGAAGAGGTATGATAAAGCTCATGGCGCAGGGAGAGTGACCCAGTAGCGGCCAGTGAAGAGGCGGGGCCAGGAGCTATGATTCGACCCCTGCAACCACAACTAGGTGAGTACACACACACACACACACACACACACACGTATACTATCCAAAATCATGGAATAAACTGTAATGAGAGTCGTGGAGCACCTAGTGAGGGGAGGATTTTTCAAAGGATTCCCGCACATATTTGAAGACGGGTAAATCTTGTCTTGAGTTTTATGATAAAATTACAGAAATATAACAGTAAAGGCAGGGCCGGGCGGACTGTAGCATCTTAAAAGCACACAACGTCTTTCGGCATGGCGCTTCACAAGAAGTTTATCTAAAAACTAGACATACAAGCAAGAGTAATATAGTGATTCAAAGCGTATCTGAAAGAACTGAATAATAGAAAGGGAGGTGTCAAAGTGCCATGCATAAGTAGTGTCGTCTCTTATGGCAACCCAGTCTCCTGCGTTACTAGACGTTTCAAGACAGTGTTTTTATTCGTTTTTTTGTCGGTGAACATACGTTTTAATAGGTTAAAAAAACTGTCCTAATGTAACATAATGCACCCTAGCTTAACCTAATCTAACCTTACCTAACTTGAAATAACTAAAATTGAATTTGTAAAGGTATACAAAACGTTAAGAAATTGACGCTGGGAATCTCGTAAGAAAGTTAAGGTATTAAAATAAGAATAGATTGCTCAAGGACCAGTACCGGGGTCACTGGTGGTCCTAATTTACATAAATAATCTCCTAGGGGGAAAGGCATTGTTTCGTATGTGTCTCTGTCTGCTGGTGAAGTAAAAGTGACGGATACAAACATGAGATGAGAGGGAATGGCTCCTCGGAGACCTGGACTGTCCAAAGGAATGGGCAGACAAGTAACTACTGGAATTAAACCTAAAGACATTCAAATCGCTTAAATTGGGGAGGGAGAAAGCGGGCATGAGTTCATCTTAAAGCGGTCGAACCTGCAATTAATGTGTACACAAAAACGTCAGCATCACATCCCCTCAAGGGAGGCTCCTTGACGCTGGTGAGGGGCTCTTGATCTAGGGAATTGGATCTGTGCTCCGGTTCCCTGAATTGAGCCTGAATACCTATCATCCCCCCTATGCGCTGTATAATCCTACTGGTTTAGCGCTACCCCATGATAATCATTATATAATCAGCATCAATATATCACCTGATGTCCACATAAATCGTGTAATTTCAGCAGCATATGAAAGTCACGTCTCAAACCATTTAAGAATCTAAACAGAGAATCCTTCAGGACGATATAAATAACACTTGTACTCCATCGCGGAAAGTTCCTTGATACGAAATAACTGGATCTGACTTCCTCTTCCTTGAATTGAACTGATTGCCTCCCATTTCCCTAAGCCCTGTATGAGTTTAGCTTCTCTCGCATTAATGTAATAACAACGTATGCAAGGCACTTCATATCGTAAACAGCACCAACTAGTTCAGGAGCCCCTCAGTTACTCAAGCAGAGATTCTAAGTTTTGCAACGAGATTTCTCACAGAAATAAGAAGAATAAACAAAGAGAAAAAAAATAAATGAAATGTGCTTGACGACCCAGGAGGAGACGCAGAATCATGAAGTAGATGATTATGATATAAAATTCTAAGAATAATTTACAGACTAGAGAGACAGACTGGAAAGAGGCAGGAAGAGAGTTGAAGTCAGGAACAGTCTGGGCTCTTCAACTGTCTAAGTACAACTCAAGAAGACACACCAAAAGTAACTGGTAACACAAGAAGCGGGGTAAAAGTAACAATAACTACAACAATCATCACACACTTCTGTCAGTAAGACAATGTCTTCCTCAACTTTGCATATCTAAATGGGAAGAGAATAATCAGTAGTGAAATCACCGGCCATTTTTCAGTTCCCTACACCCCTCCCTCCGTAACCCCACTACCCCTCTACCCACCCTCCCTCTCTTTTCCCATTATTTTTGCTGAACACTCCCCTCTTCCCTCCGTACCATTTCCCCACCCTTCTCTCCACTTTCTCCCTCCCTGCTCTCCCCATACATCCTCCTTTTTCTCGCTCTTCCTTTGACTCTCCCCACCACTCATCCCTTCCTGCTTCTCCCCCCTCCGCACCTCCTTCCCCGCCCCCTACTTGTATATTTCACCCCCACTCCCTACCTCTCTCCACTTCCCTCACCCACTAGCCATAATGTCCACCTAGAGACAACTTAAAAAATAACCATTATGGTAATCCCCACAAGAAAAAAAATATCCGTCCAAGGAAGATTATCTTTACGCGGACTGCGATAGTGATAAGATAACAAGGGACAGGATGAGCAAAGACAGGACGAGCCGGGATAGGATAAACAGGGAGAGAAGCAGGAATAGGAGCCGCAGGAATTTGGATGAGCAGGGACAGGATGAGTAGGGATAAGATGGAAGGGATAGGATAAGCAGGGAAGAGACAGCAGGAAAGGGAGTGGGAAGAGGATCATTATTATTATTATTATTATAATCAAATAGAAGCGCTAAACCACAGGGGTGGGGGGGAAGAGGATCAGAGCACAAAAATAATTAGAGAAAAAATAGAAAGGCAAAGAGAGAAATAAAAACGATTTAGCTATTATCGAGAATATCAGCAGGTGCACCACTACACCTCCTGGTGTAGTGGTGATATACAAAATAAAACTTTAAAATTCATATACGTATTACATATGATAGCACAGCCGCAGATGTTACTGCGATAGACAATTATACAAGATAAATAATATTTATAAATGCTGCAGTGTTCCTTCTTTCTTAAGTTCTTATAACACTAACCAGCAGTCATGCGCGCTGTTCTTCTAACACGCTGACTACCACATGATACAAACACTACAATATACATGGTACAAACAAGTTAACTACCTCTACAATATAAGAAAATAAGAAAGGAGCACTGCAGCAGGCCTACTGGCCCATGCTAGACATGTCCAAGTAACCTACTGGCCCAAGCCAGTCAGGCCCAAGTCACATCCACTTAAGAAGGAAGAAGCACTGCATCAGACCCAGTGGACCAAGTCAGTCACGTCCAAGTCACACCCATTCATGTACGCGTCTAACCTGTTTTTAAAACTACACAACGCTTTAGCTTCAATAACGTTGAAGATTAAGACATGTGCAACAGATGGGTATCTCTACTGACGAAACCCCTACACAGTAGGCTTCTTCAGTTAAATACAAAGGGAACGGTCGAAATGAAATAAAGATGATGTAATCAATAACGGTACTCGGGAGTTTGTTCCACTCATCCACAACTCTATTACCAAACCAGTGCTTTCCTATATCCTTTCTAAAACTAAATTTTTCCAATTTGAACCCATTGCTGCGAGTCCTGTCTTGGTTAGATATTTTTAGCACATTATTTACATCCCCTTTATTTACTCCTGTTTTCCATTTATACACTTCAATCATATCCCCCTTAATTCTACGCCTTCCCAGAGAGTGCAGATTCAGGGCCCCTCAGTCTATCCTTGCAGGAAAGATTACTGATACTTGGGATCAACTTTGTCATCCTTCTTCGTACGTTTACCAGCGCATTTATATCCATTCTGTAATAGGGTGACCAGACGTGTGCAGCATAATCTAAATGAGACCTAAGTGCAGCCTAACGAACGAGCTAATTACCATAGCAAGTTCATAGGCACTTCAGATGTTATATATTGTACATATACAAGAACCATTCCTAACATCATTTAGGTTGATAAAGGAGTTCGCTCCGTATAAGTGAATAGGAATACAGACACACACACACACACACACTACATTTCATAAATCAAGTAATAATAAGTTTCAACTCCTTCCATAGGTTAGACACTACCCTGGGCACCAACTAACAATTCACAAATAAGAAAAAAACATGCACAATTTGCTCACTCCATCTTGAAAAAACAATTATTCCAGTTATGTAAACAACTAGATATGCACCTCCGTGCATCAGACTATCAGAAAAAGATCGAAAAAACTGTTACATGTATATGAAAAAAAAAAAAAAAATTTAGATTTGCGAATACGACACTCTAATATATTTTAAAGTGTATACAAATGGTTTTAAAAACCGACAAGTTGATAAATGAGACACTTATGCAACATTTGGGAATCTTTATTCTGGAAATGTTTCGAGCCACGTAGTGCCTTCTTCAGTCCTCTGTAAACAAGAGGACAGTAACTCAGATCCCCTGACAAACATTACATGGAATTCAAATGAACATTAAGATTTTAAATGCAACCGCTGCCCCCTTTTCTGGTGTATACGTGAAACAACTGTCAATAAACGACACGAATCAAAATATATAATACAAATATAGAGAGATTATGTCTGAAGGATTTACAAATACGAACAATGGGTAAATACAAATAGAACGTGTAGGTATCAACATGTAAATAAATGTCTTGATCCTACAAATGACAAATGTCGTTCTAGCACTTGCATATGTTTCCAACGAAATTAGTAAGAAATGACAATACTAGAAAGAGTACTTTGAAAAACCCTGCTCTATGTTGCATAACAAAGTAATCAAGCGAGGCAAAACACACGAAGAATGACTGTCACAATACCGTGACTGGAACAATTCACAACACACACACTGGATTTGAAACTAAACGTTGTTTCGGTCAACGACTTAATAATGGTCCAGCAGAGACCGAAAAGTCGCTTAGTTTCATCTCACTTAAGTGTATTAGTCGTGAAGACACAATAACAACCACAGAGGTAATTACAACACCAGAAGTATTTTATTAAGAGGAAGAGCAAAATGGCAAGAAATAGCGAGATTGTACCACCACCTCAGAGCCATGTTGAGCACGTCACAAACAGTAGCTGCCACAACACTGCCACACAGCCTAACTCAAGAATAAAATCCTACCATGAAAACAAATAACATCATTCATTTTTTATTAGCATACAAGGCAATAAACCAAGCAATAATATAACATTCCCTGTTATGAGTGAGCTCACTGAGACAAATACAGGTACTCACCACCTTCACAATGACTCATTAAAAGATTATGATAATGATATGTGGATAAAAGGGTACAACTGATACTAGATGTAGCCATCAGGTGCAATATGACCCCTACGGATTTAGCGCTTCCCCATGAATATAACAATAACTAGATATAAAAAAAAAAGTTTATCGCTCACCTACACAGACCTACACACGACAGTCACAGTACTGGAGGTGAAAACTGAAAACACGAATTATGACACCGTTCTTGTATATAAACCACCAGATGCAAATTTCCAGTAGTTTTAGAACATGTAGTTATTGCAAATTTATCGAGAGCACATTTATACTGCGAATCTCCTGTTTCACTATAACCCAAAGATTTTCGCCAAATTCTAACCCTACCATCTGTATGTCGCACAAGTGATTCGCCAGTTCAGGCGACATTTTTCCGGTCTTCAGCTGTCCAGTTTTGTTGATACTGTTCCCACTATAGTTTTAGTTTACTGTTCTTAACTGACAGGAATGGAACCCGGTGTGGTCTTCTGCTGCTGTAGCCCATCCACTTCAAAGTTCGACGTGTTTTGCACTCAGAGATGCTCTTATGCATACCAATGTTGTTATGCACTGTTATTTGAGTTACTGTTGCCTTCTTTTCAGCTTGAACCAGTCCGGTAAATTCTTCCCTGATCTTTCTCATTAACAAAGCGTTTTCGCCCACAGAACTTCCGCTCACTTGATGTTCTGCATTTTTCACACCATACTCCTTGAACTCTGTAACTATTGTGTGTGAAAATCGCAGATCAGCAGTTTCTGAGATACTCAAACCACCCCTTCTGGCACCAACAATCATTCTACGGTCAAAAATCACTTTAATCACATTTCTTTCCCATTCTGATGTTTGGTGTGAACAACAATTGAAGTTGTTGACCATGTCTGCATGCTCATTATATATTCGCATTAACGATCAGGTGTACAGGTGTACCTAACAAAGTTTAGATAGCTCCTGCCTCTCCCAATGACATGGTTTTGAACGTACTGGAAGCCAAGTAAAATGACGACTTAATATACATAAGACTGTAAAACCCATCGACAATGTGATCATAATGTAATAACGCACAAAAAGTGTGAAGAAGGAATATCTGTAAAAGTAAGCACCGGTAGAGCATTAAGCTCACAATCGAAAGCACCGGGTTTAATTCCCAGGCGAGGCGAGACGCATGGACGAATTTCTTTTCATCTACTGCCCCTGTTCACCTAGCAACAAATAAATACCTAAAAGTTGGTCGGCTGTTGTAGATAAATGGTTCAGAGAACCGACAAGTTGATAAATTAGACAGACATATGCAACACTTAGTTATCTTTATTGAGGAAACGTTTCGCCACACAGTGGCTTCATCAGTCTTCACGATTCTTCTTTGTATGGACTGATGAATCCACTGTGTGGCGAAACGTTTCCTCAATAAAGATACCCAAGTGTTGCATATGTGTCTAATTTATCGGCTGTTGTGGATCGCATTCTAGGGAAGAGGACAAAAAACGGAAATAAGCCACAATGATTGATTTTTCTGGGTTATTCTGAGTCCATGCGAGGCAGGTCCAATTCTCCCACCGACTTAAGCCAATGCCTTGATCTAGTCAGGTCAGTCACATTCACTAGTAGCACAAGCTAGTCAGGTCCAACTCACACCCACTCATGTATTTATCCAACCTATTTTTAAAACTACACAACGTCTTAGCTTCTATGACGGTACTCGGGAGTTTGTTTCACTCATCCACAACTCTATTACTAAACCAGTGCTTTCCTATATCCTTCCTGAATCTGAATTTTTCCAATTTAAAACCATTGCTGCGAGTCCTGTCAATGCTAGATATTTTTAGTACGCTATTTACATCCCTTTATTAATTCCTGTTTTCCATTTATACACCTCAATCATATCACCCCTAATTCTACCCCTTTCTAGAGAGTGCAGATTCAGGGCCCTCAGTCTATCCTCAGTGGGAAGATTTCTGATACATGGGATCAACTTTGTCATCCTCCAATACATTTATATCCATTCTGCAATACGGTGACCAAAACTGTGCAGGCCTAACCAAAGATATATAGAGTTGAAGAACAACCTGAGGAATTCTATTATTTATACTTCTTGATATGAAGCCAAGGATTCTGTTAGCTTTATTGCGAACACTTATGCACTGTTGTCTTGGTTTTAGATTACTGCTAACCAGAACTCCTAAATCCTTCTCGCAATCTGTAATATTAAGATCTACATTATTTAGTTTATATGTGGCATGGTTATTTTCCTGTCCAACATTTAGAACTTTGCATTTGTATATATTAAACTGCATCTGCCACTTCTCCGACCACTGCATCAGTCTATTCAAATTATCCTGGAGTGCTCATGTCCTCATTTGAATGAATTGGACGGCCTATTTTGGTGTCATCATCAAATTTGCTCATGTCGCTATTTATTCCCTCATCTATGTCGTTTATGTAATGATTAACCAAAGCATCGAGTTATCGCCTTAAAAGATTCTCTCAGTTGTTGTTAGATCCATCGCAAAGGTCTCTTCATTGTTCAGTCAAGAGATACCAAGGAGCCTAGAGATTACTGTGGTTTGTAATTTGGAAGAGGACCTAAAATTGGTCCCTAACAGAAATGAAGCATACTTGATTTTCTTGAATTATCACGGGTTATTAACCCTCTGGGGTAATTATTCCGAATAAATTTTCTTTATATGATCTTCTATCGTACACAGGATGGATATGGGATGCGCAATAAATCAACAGCTTCGGAAGATTTTCATTTTATGAAATACATAAGCAGCAGCTACTGACGACGTTGTTGTACAGAGTGTACAAGACTTCATATTAATGGTTGGTGTCAACACAGGGTGACCACCGCGAACACCCCCTCCTCCATGTCACTTCCCTGTGCCTCGCCCACCACACTGCCAATCATCATCAAGGAAGAGAATGGCGGCGGTAAACTCAGCGACCAGGATTTACTGCCAGTCAGGTATTTTCCGTCAATTACGGCCAATCAACTGTCGCGTTGGTTCTGGGTTAGAGCCGGTGGCTAATCACCAACCTCCAGTCTGGAGAATGTCCAGCATCTACAACCTATCTTCACAGCACAGGGTAAAAAGCGTCTTGTGTTAACGTTCTGAACTTTGAGATGCCATACTACTGCCAGAGGTTCCTCACTTGTTTGTGTAATTTGCTTACTGGCAGTTAACTATACGCAGGGGTTTATTCAGCTTTACAGGTCGTTAAATTAACGTAACGTAATGTAAAATTCAGAAAACTGTACGAAAATACTCAATACATTAAGATATAACAGACAAATAAAATATTCAAAGCTACCACTATTCTCATGAATATTTTATTCATTATACATTTGCATCATAATTTACTTAACATTTTCTGTAGGTGTTTATAATCAGGTAGATTTTATGCTCTCATTGTGTAACTTGTTCTCCAGAGTGCGCGTTGTAAGCTGAAGTGCCACTAGATCATGTCTTCGCGCTCTAACATTATACTGAAGCTTTAACATTTGTTATTCTCTTTTTTTTGTTTACTTATGTTAACGTATAATAACACATATTTACTTATAATTTACCGACATGTAAAAAAAAATTAGCTTACGTCTGGCAAGGGGGAAAAGAATCGTAATACATCAGATCGCGCATTTCTCGCCCATGATAAAAAAAATAAAAAACTTGGAGGATGTGCTAAATTATAAGATGACATTCCTGGAAACACATGAACTAATATTGCCTTAGACATAAAATACTGCGGTCATCACATCAGCGCGAATGTAGAGTAATGACAAGGCAGCAAATACACTAGCCACACATTCTGAACACATTTGCAATTACTTGCGTGAAGTCATGTAACAAGTCTTCCATTGTCTTCCCTCCCTATCCCCCACAATGTCTGCGACTCTGCTATAGCATTACGCTATCTATGTGGCTATCTTAACATACTACAATAATAGAAGCCTACCTGGCGTCAAACCCACACGAAGGTTAGATCTCAGTTATTTATAGTTTCTTGTGAACAGATACGAAACAAAAATAATAATAATAATGGGGCGGGGAAATTTGTATATTGCAATTAACCTGCCTTGTATGTACAGGGCTTGTGTTATTAGTGGGGGGCATGGGCAGATGTCTGTCCTTGCGTCCTAAGGACGTGGATTTTGTTTTATTCTTAAGTGTTCGTTTGTACGTATTGGGTCGCCATGTGCTCAGTGTTAAGAGCCCTGTGAACCTTTAGGGGTTTATTAATCCACATTGTACAGAAATTCAGGTGTTTTTTGTGTGGAGTTATTTGTTAATTTATGATAACATAATGGGGAAATACCTTGTTTTCTTGTCATTGGGAGAGTCAAGGTGGGGGATTTTCCTGGTGATGTAGATCGAAACAGAGGGAGAGGGGTGCAGTGTATAGCATCTTATTTCATTTATGTAATCTTTATTGTTATGTGCCAGACTCATGGATTAGGTACGTTGTGTGGTATTTGTATCTTAGCCTTGCTTGTGCTACTCTAGTGCTGTGTGTATAAGGGGGGGGGGATGTAGCAGTGATCTTATTGTATGTGTTTGTAATCTGTTGGAGTGATATGGAGATTTAGTATATGTATACAATTTCATATTGTTAAGATTTGGTATGCTTACCATATACGTATATGTATTGTACCTACAGTTTTAAATAAAATATAAAAAAAATAATAATAATAATAATAAAATATATGCAACTCTGGAAATAAAAAAAAATGATTATATTATCTACTTTATTAACCACATTATTTTAATGAAGCTGCTTTTTATTGTAATTTATTTACCATAACGTTGGTGTGTGTGTTGACACCACATATTATGTGACCCACACCAGTGAGTAATAACACTGTCGTGTCACCTCACACCATTAATCCACACAGGTGGGTAACAATAGTGTGTCGTGTAATCAGTGTCATCACATCACACCATGTGACCATCACAGTCAGTAACCCTAATGTACATGAGCAGTACACAATGCCCTAATATACCGTGGGTAATGTGAATTCCTTAACTATGCTACTGGAAAAATGTTTAAGTGGTAACTATGCAGGATCACGGTAGAACAGATAATACATTAAAAACAACAATATAATTTTAGAAAAGCCACTATAAGCAGTATGGAAACTATTTTAGAAGACGTTTCACTCTATACCAAGCTTTCTAAAGTACAGAGAGATTAATGAGAAATACATCATCATAAACAGGGAAAGTGAGGACGCAAGGAGACGTGTAGGTGACATCCATTATACCATGTGACCATGTTTGCTAAGTAACATGTAAGTCAAGGGTCCTGCCCGCTGAAAGCTGCTCTGGTTCTAGCGATGGTGTCTGTTTCTGTCTCCTGATATTACTAGCCTAGCTCATGACCAATCTAAGTAGGATCTACAGATACATTGTTGCCTAGAGTCAACAATTACATGTTGTACTGAACACTGTGAGTTTTAGTGTCTCCATAGTTTTATCCAAAGGCTGTCAAGTCACGGCCGTCAGATGGTCACATTATTTTTTGAGCCACCTGCTTGGTGCACCCAGCATACACCACAACTGTCCATTATTCTACTAGATAGGATGGTTGGTAAAACGTTCTACTAGATAGGATGGTTGGTAAAACATTCTACTAGATAGGATGGTTGGTAAAACATTCTACTAGATAGCATGGTTGGTAAAACATTCTACTAGATAGGATGGTTGGTAAAACGTTAACAAAATAAAAATACCCAGGTGTTGCACATGTGTATAATTCATCAACCTCTGTCGGTATTGTATAACACTGATCTAGTGATACTAGGTAGTGTATACCCATGTTTTTCCTTAGTGTGTTTTGGACCAATAAAGGTCCTGGAGAGCAAAAATCATCCTAATCAAAGATTTCGTTTGATTTTTCGGTACTATAAATTTTGTATGATACATTAAGTGAAATATGCGCAGGCGGGTAATTCTAGTTTATCGTTCACTCGCACAACGTTGTTTCCTGGTACTGTAGAAAACATCAAGGATACTCAAGTATATATAAAACACCACAGATATTGGGACCTTCTCTCTTATTTCCCTCTCACTTGTTATTCTGATGATAATCAGAATAATACACAGGCGCTGTATAATCCTACGGGTTTAGCGCTCCCAATGATCATAATAATAATAATTATCTCTATATGCCAGCTGCATATAGAAATAATAATTATTTCTATATGCCAGCTGCATATAGAAATAATAATTATTTCTATATGCCACCAAGAAGAGACGGCGCTCAGCTGGGCGCCGTCTCTTCTTGGTGTGAAACACATCCTCCACACGACCTACAAGCATCAGTCTGGCAGCGTAACGTACGCCTCAATTCGTATCCATAAATAACATCAACAGCAATCATTCTCGATGTCTACATAGCACCCGCTTGGCCGGTGGTCGAAATCCCCGATCTTACTAAACAACGACAGAAGGGGCAAAAGGAAAGCTGTATGTATACCTTGTGTGGGGTGTGCCTGTTTGACCGAGTCACATAAGGAGTGATGGGACGAACATATTCTCAAAGGATCACAATTTGAGATGGTGGTTGTGAGAGCTGACGACACAATACCCTATTTATTATGAAACTCTTTTAGTGTGTTATATCGTGGTTTTTGACTTCAAGGAAAATGCTTTAAATTCGAAATGCTGAACGATGAAATGATATGACACAGTAAAGGCTCACACACTGGTGGGAATTTCCAGTACCTTTAGTCATTTCTTGTAAATCATATTTCCTTATGTAATCCATTTTGTTCCATTTTTTTAACATTTCCTACTTTGTCTTTGTTTCTTCAAGTGCAAACATTCTATTACAGACCCATATTTTTTGTATTACTCAGAAAATTGTGATTTTTTTTTTTAAATTGGTGTTTTTTCTGCATTAATCTATTTTTTATTATTACCGCCCCAAATTTTTTTCATCATCAAAATTTCTTGAAATTTCATTACATTTTATACTTCTCACAGGAGTTATTACCTATTTCACATATATAAATTATATGACATTTATATACTTTAATTCCATTATCCAATAATCTCTCCATTCCTTTAATTTATCTCAGTCTTACAGAGTAAGAAGTTTTGATTTTCTCTTCGGCATAAAATCTGCAAGTAGTTTGTGGTTTACAAAGATTAGCAGGGCAAGCAACCACCCTTGTGGAACCCCATTAGTGACTGAACCAAGTAGGCAGAATTTTCTTCTTATGACTGTACTCATTTTTATTTCAAACAAGAGTCTCTAATCCACAGTAATATTTAAGCCTTTATACTTCTATATTTTATTAATTCCGAATACTCTAAGTCAAAACTATTATACATGTAATTAAATTTTTGCATTAGGTTATTTAAAAGCACCGTAATAGAAAAATATGTAAAATAGGTTGGAAAAATACCGGGCCACTCTCAGCGTACTCCACAAACTTGTTTACTCCAAGAACTTGTTTATCCATTGCCTTAGTCCAGTGGTTCTTAACCTTTTCACGTACCTGTACTCTCTCAGTTCTTATTTTTTTCCGTACCCTTTATCAAAATAAAACTATTACTTTATCTCGGAAAAACTTCTTTATTTTTAAGGCAACAACGAAGTTGAAGTAGATTAATGACACAGTTTTGAATAAGACCTTATATTAATTCTATTATAAATAGAAAAATACATTTGTCTTATTTAGTGGCTCTTCTGTTGTTGACGTTCTTTAGTGATGATGCTGAAACGAGGTCTGTTTTAGAAACCGTCATCAAGACGGTTTCTAGCCTTTGTTATTATATACGTTAGTGTTGAAAATGCTGTCTCCCACAGTTTGTTTACTATCTTCATTATGAACCCCCTACCCATTCTGTGAGCGGTAGTCAAAAGATGATAGAGGCTCATAATGGGTCCAGGGACTGGGCTGCAAAGTTTTGATAGCTAAATAAGTTACAGTGATAATGAACTATTTACATATTTATATCTGATTACAGTCGTAATGAGTTATTTATGCAGACATGAATTAGATCACAAAAATACTATAAAATTATATTTTAGCAAGGTATGCTTGAATTTAAACAGGATGAAGTGGTTATGCATTGTTTACAATAGGCAAAGTCAGATTATTTTTCCAGAATGGTTGGTAACATGCCACGTGTGGATAAAAGACTTTTGACATTTCTTGAACATTTCTGAGTGAGTTGTCTATGAATTCCTTAATTTTATCGCATTCCAGCACATAATGGAGCAAGGTGTGACAATTGTCCATCTGGCAAAGCTTACATTTAGTTATATCTACATCAGCTGGTAGTGGTGATGCAACCTCCCACAGATACTAGTAACCCAGCCGGTGACGGGCGGTAGTGATATCTAAGAGTCTGCTTATTTTGTTTGATGCACCACAGACATATGACTCCTGCATGATAGAATGATGATAGGTGGATTGACTGGTGTCAATCTCTCTCAGTCTCAAGTCAATGAAGCTCAACTGAAGTTCTTTTCGTATTATTATTCTCTATCTGATAGCCCAAGATTGTAATATACTCACTCCGTGAAGGCATATGCCTTTACCAGTTCATCAGTTTTATTATGCATCTGAAGACCAATGTGAGGTAGACTCCTCTGACTCCACTGTCCACAATCCTACCATACCTGTGTCTGGCTTCTGACACAATCTTGCCATAGCTGATACTCATGGGGTTAAGAGCATTTATGGATGATAATGTTACAATTAAGATGTCAGTCTTTGAAATATGGACTCATATGAGTGCGAGAACTATGGCAAACTGTTCAGTTTGAAGGGTAGAGGCCCAGTTATTGATGCGTACTCCAATTTCTATATGAGAGTCATCACTCTGAATGATAACAGCACTATAGAACTACCAGCTGCACCCGTGGACAGGTGAACAGAGCCATCAACATACATAATTTGTGAAAGAGAGAGCTGTGTGTATAAGGCATCATGCTTGGCTTAAATGTGAAGCTTTGGTAGTGATTTAAGAAGCTTTTTTTTTTTTTGAGGGGGCGGAAAATGAGGGACAGTTGGTTTGGAATGAGGTAATTTTCCATGGTGCGGGGAAGTGTCGCTGTTGCCTTGACAGATCATGTAACTGGAAGATCTGGGGTGAAGGCTGACCACTTTTCCTTGGCGGTCATCATAATTATTCCTGTTTCTTAGTGAAGTGTTGAGTTCGTTGAGGTGTGTGAATACATCTGTCCAAGGAACTGTGTAAGCAATGAAACTGAACAGGTACCCTAGAGTAAAGATAATAGTGTACGAAGCGTTTAGAAGAAAACCCTATACAACACTAATTTAGACTTAAAAGAACAGTAAAATAAATACAATTTGTTAAACCAAAAAATATTTCCCAATGTCTTCCATAGACTTTGTATTTTGAATTGATCATTGTTTCATACTTCCAGCTTTGTTGTTTTCGTATATCTAGGGGAATACAGGTACCCCTGGTTAAAACATATTGCCCGAGCCTGTCACTGTATATGACATACTGACCGTATTTAATCGTGAGCCCCATAAGAAAAGAAATATTTTAGCAACAATAAGCTGAGCCATATTCTCGTAACAACAAGTTTAACTAAATTCTAGTAATAACTAAATACATATTCTAGTAACACCAAGCAAATATTCTAGTATACCAAGTGTAGTCATATTCTAATATGATTAAACAGTCCCTCGCCCGCCTACTACTGACCATGACTCAAGTGGCTGGGCCTCAGAATTCAGGGTCCCACCCGGGAAAAATAACCTTGGTTAATGCTCAAAAAAAGACATCCCTCCGCTGCCACCACTCGTCATACCAGCAGACTGAAGGTTTCCACTTCATCGCCTAGTAGAACTCTTATAGACCACTTGTCACTTATCATTTCGCTATACAAATAAAATAACAAGAGAAAATATAATGGGGAAAAAGTGATGCATCAGATATACAGTGAATACAATTATTTATTACAGTAATAATTGAAAATATTAGGAACAATTACTCTTCTGGAAACACAAAACACCTGGAAGGTTACTGGATGGGGTAGTAATATAAGAGTAAAGGGAGGATATTACAATGATCTGTTAAATAAAATTGAGATAGAGGAACACATGCTATACTAATTTAAAGTACACTTGCAATTAACAGTACATATACTGAGGTTCATTAAAGTCGCCACCACAGTCTCGCCTCTCACAATCTCGTGACTCCGCCCCCATCACTCCATCTTCCTCACAATTCTTCTGACTAACTCTCAGATCAAGCTTTAGTCTCATTTCCATAAAAAATGAACCAAACATTCTCATTGCTTAGCACAATTCTGAATGAGTTGAAAATGCTGGCTTGCAACATTATAGTGGAAGTGCATTGTAAAGACGTGGCAGTACACTGTGGGGGTGTGCCTGTACTCTGTAGGGGTGTGGCGGTACACTAAAGGGGTGTGGCAGTATTCTGTAGGGGTGTGGCAGCCCCCTGTTGGGGTGTGGCAACGCAATACTTAAGTAGCATACTGAAGAGGTTTGCCAGTGAACTGTAAGGAGTATCAGCACACTGTAGGGACAGTGAACTGCAGGGGTGTGGCAGTAAGCTGTAGTACCAGGAAACGTTCAGATCTGCACTAGTACTGCCAGAACTGGTCTGAGCGAAACCACCTCCAGTGGAGTCACCCTAGAACATTCCTATAGGGAATTCTTTAGCTGTTACACCGCCAGTGCTACACCCCACACGATAAATCACTCATATCTACCACGAAAAAATCTTGTAAGCTTGCCCCTCAAACCACCGACCAATGATACCTAAGCATTCCCCTTCCCTCTTCTCCAACCATCCCTTCATTCTCTCGCCACGTGTAATGAACTACAACGGGAAAGAACCCAATTTTCTCACTAAATAACTATCATACAGAGTATGGTAGAAGAGCTCTGCGATGTTCCAAATTTTGTTTAATATAAATACTACCACCCCCCACCCCATGATCCAGAGATATATATATATATATATATATATATATATATATATATATATATATAGAGAGAGAGAGAGAGAGAGAGAGAGAGAAATAAATTAGTTAACTGGTGCTAGTCTCACGTCCACATCACCATTTCCATAAGAATGGGATGGGAGTGAGAAGGCCATTTAGCGCAGGGTGATGGAGTACTGGGGATCAGATGGACAGTGGTAAGTGATCGTCCCTGCCTGAAGGGCGCCGGGAGATGGAGGCTGCTTCCTGAAGGGCGCCGGGAGATGGAGGCTGCATGGAGGCTGCTGCCTGAAGGGCGCCGGGAGATGGAGGCTGCTTCCTGAAGGGCGCCGGGAGATGGAGGCTGCTTCCTGAAGGGCGCCGGGTGATGGAGGCTGCTGCCTGAAGGGCGCCGGGAGATGGAGGCTGCTTCCTGAAGGGCGCCGGGAGATGGAGGCTGCTTCCTGAAGGGCGCCGGGAGATGGAGGCTGCTTCCTGAAGGGCGCCGGGAGATGGAGGCTGCTTCCTCCTTTATTCATGACCGGTGTGACGGCGGGGCGGACGAACTCGTGGGACAGGCAGACGGATGAACGGGCAAGCGAGCGGGTGAGCGAATGCACAAGCAGGCGGACGACTGGAGGGCGGTCGAGTCCTGGCTCCTGGCCCAGAGTCTTAAGCTTCATCGGCCCGATAATATCTGCTCTTAATACTATAGTATATATACATGGAGTTTGCCTCCGTTTCCACGTCCTTTCATTCCAGTTTCCTACTATCCTGAGACTGAAAAAGCATTTAAATCCCTGTAACTCATCAGTGTTTTTAACTTCCCTCTATGTCCCCTTGTACTTGATCTTCGCATTGTAAAAAGTCGATGGTTATCAAGCTTGTCTTTCTTAGTATTTTATACATCAATACGTCTCTCTTGTACTCCTCTCTTCCAGGGTGGTCACATTCAGTTCCTTTAGTCTCTCATAATGTGCCTTTGAGCATGCTTAATAAGGTGGGAGCTTCAAGCTGGGGCTGCATATTCTAAGATGGACCTGGTACATTGTGAACAAAGTCCTAAAATTTTTGTTGAGATTCCTGATGTCTACTCTTAGATTTGTTTATCTCGCATAGGCTGCCGAAGTCCTACAGTTTGAGTGTCCCAATATGTGTGATGGGTCGCTTATTCTTTCGTTGAAACCTGTAGTTCCTAGCAATCACAGTCTGTATTTCATGTCCGGTCTTTCACTTCCTTCATCATATTTCATGACCCTGCACTTATTTAGACTGAACTCCACCAGCCATTTACTTGACTAATCTTATAACATGTCTAAATCTCACCCACCTCTCCTGTTGGTATTCTCAATAGTTTCACACCATCAACAAATTGACACATAGGAGTCGATCCCACCTGGCGGGTTAAAAAATTAGTGGCCCAAGCACTGATCCTCGTGGGATACGTCATTTTACCTTGATATAAACTGACACTTTCTTGAATTTTGTAACTCTCCATCATGTGTGTTTCGGTACTCTTTGATCAACTGAATGATTTCATCTTTTATCCTTGCTTGCTGTTCACGTTCGTGGATCGATCGTTGGTGAAGAATTATATCAAATGTTTTCCCACAGTTCACAAAGATGCAGTCTGACCATCCTTGTATTTCTTGCCTTATCTCAGTAACACTGATAGAACTCTAGCAGGATTTCCTATCTTTGAAGATATGCTGGAATTTACTTGAGAAGCTCCTCCTCCTCTAGTTGATCCAATATTTTCTTCCTGACAATTTTCTTCATTGCACTGGACACGATGCACGTCAGTGATACTGGTCTGTAGTTCAGCGCTACCTATCTATACCCATTATACTGGGATTACATTAACCAGCTTCCAACTATTTAGTAGATAAAGACTCAAATAGTGGTTCTGCTCTTTCCCTTAAGAAGGAATTAGAGACACCCAAAAGAAAATCCCCAGCATATTGTGCCTTCACTGTTATAAGACGAGTTTGTCCTGTCTTGAGGCAGTGTCAAACAACATTTGAGCGATTTTGTCCACAATGGGGCTGTCCCAGTGGGACTGTTTGTGGTCTTTGGGAGGAGCTTGTCTGCTTGAATTCTCTGCATGGGGATTCTACTGCTTCAATAAACTTCGAGTCGTGAATTCCTACAGAACCTCTGTATTTTGCTGGATGCAATACATGAACATGATGACAGAAATGCAAAACAGAAATGGGATAAGGAAATGGGAGGCAAGAAATTACTAGCCAGCCGCTCTACTGACTATGCTGTGGGAACTTCAATAAGACCACCAGACCCGCCACAATCTAGACTGGGCAATGTTATCAGCGGTCACCAAATGCGACATTGGACTGCAAGTCTTCACAGGTGCGTCCCCCTCCCTTCTCCCTCCCGTCTCCACAACAAAGCCACTGTACCGCCACCACAGCTGCTGCTACTGTGCAGTCGCTGCAGCTGTTGCCACTGTACCACTGTAAAGCTGATGCCATTGTGCTGTTGCTACATCTGCCATTGTGATGCCACTAAAGCTGTTGCTACTCTACCACCACTACAGCTGCTGCTGCTGTGTTGTAATAACTGTTGCCACTGTGCCGTCACTACAGCTGCTGATAATGTGCCGCTGTTACAGTTTCTGCCACTGTGCTGTCGTTACAGTTACTACCAATTTGCCGTAACTACAGCTGCTGACACTGCATCTGTTACAGTTGCTGCCATTGTGATGTCGTTACAGCTGCTACCAAACTACCGTCACTGCAGCTGCTGACACTGTGCCGCCACTGAGGCTGCCACCGCTGCTGCTGCTGCCGTCCCCCTTGTGGCTGCCACTGGAGTCATGACTCCATCTAGACAATGACTTGAATTTACATAAAAACACAGACTCAGCGAGGGACACTTGTATTTTTTCTTCACGTTTGCTTCCCAGAACGTTGCGCTGCGGCCACACATGCTGTGTCCACCAGTCAGAAACATTTTTTTTTCTAAGATAAACAGAATGCCTTAGGCATACTCATTCTTGTTATAGGGTGTTCCATAAGTTTGGAACCACAGGGTATAATAACTAATTAATGAAGCATTTCATAAAAAAAAAGCTTCCACGAGACGGGAATTAAAGAAAACTAGAAAGAGAGAGAGAGAGAGAGAGAGAGAGAGAGCAAAGTGAGTGAAATGGTGAACGAAGTTCTCCTTGTATAGCGGTGATTTCAGTAAGCCCAGGGGCCGCCTTGATGTAAACATGATATTAAAACACGCATCACACACACACACCCTACGATACCTTAGTTACATCCTCGAATTTTTGATGACGAGGGACGATGAAAGTACATGTGGGAGGGAGGGTCGGTGAATTGTGATGGATAGGGATGAGACGAGGGGAAAACCAGTGCAAGATGGTGATACAGTACTCACAGTGATGGAGATACAGTGCTCACATAAGGTGACATATACAGTGCTCACACAGTGATGGTGATACAGTACTCACAGTGATGGAGATACAGTACTCACATAAGGTGACATATACAGTGCTCACACAGTGATGGAGATACAGTGCTCACAAAGTGATGGAGATACAGTGCTCACAAAGTGATGGAGATACAGTGCTCACAGGGTGATGGAGATACAGTGATCACAGGGTGATGGAGATACAGTGCTCACACAGGGTGATGGTGATAGTGATCACACAGGGTGATGGAGATACAGTGCTCACACAGGGTGATGGAGATACAGTGCTCACAAAGGGTGATGGAGATACAGTGCTCACACAGGGTGATGGAAATACAGTACTCACACAGGGTGATGGTGATAGTGATCACACAGGGTGATGGAGATACAGTGCTCACACAGGGTGATGGAGATACAGTGCTCACACAGGGTGATAGTGATACAATGCTCACACAGGGTGATGGTGATACAGTGCTCACACAGGGTGATGGTGATATAGTACTCACACAATGTCTTTACAATCTGCAAATGTTGATACACTGCTACAATCTATAAAATATAGGCGCAGTACCTGTGGCCGGTTTCAAGGGTTCTCAACCCCCTCTTCCTGCAGCCCGGGTTCCCTGTTGACCGCCTGGTTAACCAGGTTGTTTGTACTAGCGGTCCACAGGCCCACAGTACCATTACAAGCTGGCTGATCCGGTACTTGTGGAATTAAGCTGTCCAACATCTACAAAACTTCTTTCTTCATTCAGGTAACATTTCTGATATTTGCTAGTGATATGCTGAAGAGTCTAGAGCAATGCATGTTGACACAGCAATTTTTAATTCTATTCAGTCACCTTAAACGTTACTGGGTTCATTCCACATCTTCTAACATATAATTCATTCCCGTAAGTTGTTATAACAGTATGCGGGTCAGGGACGAGGCCCTCAATCGTCTTCCATACAAATAATATCATGTATCTGTCATCTACAGTCCAGATATCCATCCAAGTGCTTCGAGACGTTTCCACTATGTTTTGTCACCTTCATGAGGTCAATATACGACCTCTGTTCATTTTTCAGCTGCGCATTTTCTCCTGTCTTGAAAAATGCTGTTAGGACAGAATAATATTAAAGTCGTGTGAGCAAAAGTGATTTAAAAAGTGCCATAATTGGTGTTGCTTCTCTTATTTTAAAGTTCACATAATCTACCCTGTCATTTTACTAGCATTTGCTTCATTTGGATTTTCCATTTAAGAGATCTTCTGACATGATTATTCTTATGTCGTTTACCTGTTCCATACAGGTCTGTCTACGTTCTGTATACTGTGCTCGGCTCGAAGTCTTCCTTCCTTCCATAGCTAAGCGGTTGAAATTTATCACCATTAAGCTTCGTTATTTTCTCTGACTCACGAAATCGCAATGACACGATTGCAAACAAATCATACCACGGGTGGAGTTAGAACCCGCGATCAGAGTCTCTGATCGCGGGTTCTAACCCCACCCGTGTTATGGTTCGTTATTTTCGTTTGCAAGATGTAACTATGAAAGTAAAAGATATGTAAACATACTGCAGCTACAGTCTACAGCATGCTGATACAATCCCTCTACAGTCTACAAGATGCAGATAAAATACATCAACAAGATTTAGATACAATACCTCTAATCTACAATACGTAGATAAAATGCCTGTAAAGTCTACAAGACGTAAATACAGCGTCTCTACAATCTACAAGATTCAGCTACAATATCTCTACAGTCTACGAGACGTAGATATACAGTGCCCCTAAAACAGGGAACGGAAGTCGTGATGGAACAGGAGACTAACGTTATAGACATATGCACATTGTAATCTTGAGTGGAAACCTCGAGTCTGAAGGGAAGACTTAAATGTAAAATATGGAAATTTCTTATAAACCCGCAGGGGAGTTGTTCCTTGCCTCGTTTACATAATTTTTTCAAGGGGAACATTCTACAACGTTTCTGGGTAAGTTGTTACAGATTTGTACACTTGAAAAAAAAAGAGATATCTCAAAATTTCATTACTGATTAAATCAAATTAAAGTTTTTAGTAACTTTTATGTAGCTCAAAACGTATTTTAATCAATACAATATGAATAGTTAAAAACCTTTACTAAAGTTAAAAACAGATACATTTAAAAACTAATAACTATTATTATTATAATCATGGGAAACAGCGCTTGGAGAATGAGGAATAGTCAGGATTGATACAAGCAAAATGTTGCACTAATTCTTAGAACTAAGAGCGCTTCACCAACATGAAGACACCTTATATGACAGTTGCACACACTAACAATGAAGACACCTTATATGACAGTTGCACACACTAACAATGAAGACACCTTATATGACAGTTGCACACACTAACAATGAAGACACCTTATATGACAGTTGCACACACTAACAATGAAGACACCTTATATGACAGTTTCACACACTAACAATGAAGACACCTTATATGACAGTTGCACACACTAACAATGCAGTGAAGATGCGACAGACATTTATTATCACATCCATCCCCACACATACACACGAAAGTGACACTATACACATTTCAGTATTCACATTTACCTCATGTCCACAGAATGTAAAAACACATTCCTCGTGCTTATATTTAGTAGCCATCTTGTCTGACAGCAATAAGTTGTAGCCTGTGTACTTGTTAACCAATCTCCTCATTATTTTCTCCATTATCTTAGCACGTAACATCTTGCTCTATACCCTTATTCTCGATCACCGTTTTCCCTATGAAATCCGCAGAGTATCTTGTACGTCGTCATCATGCTTTCATTGATTCGTCTTTCCTTTAAATGCGCCAAGTCTAATTCCTTCTTTAGGGTCTTCATAGCTATGGGTTCCCTCACACACTTGCATTGGAGGGGACACACAAATTTTCACTTGTCTT